>MU214676.1:293361-309215 GCA_018584345.1 Thuja plicata | reverse complement strand
GCCTAGAATCTAGAGGTCTCATCTCGGTTAGCATAAGGTCCCACAACCTTGAGATGACTCCCTTGTTATACTGGATTATCAAGACCAAGAGAGCTTGAGATCAGAGGCGCAAATTCAGTGTATAACAGTTATGTCTGGATCTCTTAATGATAACCTTATTTTAGGATGACCTTGGTTACATACTATGCATGTAATTCCTTCTACTCTTCATCACAAGGTTAGGATCATTTATAAAAATTTGATGTATACACTACATACGGATGATGCACTGAATCCTTTCTTAAATGCAGAATATACTAAAGTTTTTGAATCTCTCTAACCAAGTAAAGAACCTGCAACACCATGTTAGATTAAACAAACTAAAGCTCCATCTTAGTCTTTGACTAGGGATGATTGGGGAACATTGGACTTTAATCATTCTTTTAGTTGAGAATATAAAGTTTTTGATTGGGAATTCATGAAATAACAAAGTAGGTTTGAAAAACAAGTTTTTACTCATTCCCCACTTTCTATGGAATGAAAAAGTAACTTTGTCGCTGCCTCAATGGATGAAACAATTGAAACAATAAAACATTGTTGCTATAACATTGTGACATATGCAGCTCCTTTGAATCAATCTATTATGGCCGATAGATATGGTTTTGGTTATCATGTTCTCAAGAAATTTGGATTTAATGGGAAAGGTTGTGGTAAATACGAGCAAGGTAGTAGCTTTGGACAACAAAATTTATGATTATACATATGGATTAGGGTTCAATCCTTATAAAAAACCATCAGCTTTTCCTCTCAATGTTAATCATATATGTGGTGGTCATTTTAAGTTGGTTAACCCACTCCTCCTCGACATGGATCAAAAACCTAACTTGGATGTTTTTTCCCAAAGATGAAGTCTTAGCAGATGTTTTAGGAGCTTATGAGGATCTAATTATATTTCATCACAAAAGAAAGAAGCCCTATTGTATAAACATAGAATCTTATTTTGGATAACATTATGAACAAGATATTTATCCTTTACCAATGGATTCTCTGATACAAAGTAATTTTCTCATAACTGAGACTATTGAGGTACAAGTGGACAAAAATGACTCTAAGAAAATGATAAAAATTAAAAAATATTTGAATCAAGATGAACGTGATCAGTTGGTTTCCCTTTTACTTGAAGATAAGGATATTTTTTCTTTGACATATTCGAATATGTCAGGAATAGATCCTAAGATTGTCACTCACAATATTGTTCTCAAACAAAATGATAAACATGTGAAGCATATAATCTGAAAGGTGAATCCAGGAATCGCCTGATTAGTCAAAGCTGAAATTAAAAAATTATTGGGTGCTGGATTTGTTTTCTCTATTGATTACTTAGATTGGATTTCAAACATTGTGGCCATTTGAAAAGGAGAAAATAAGATAAGAATGTGTACTAATTTTTGAGATTTAAATAAGGCATCCTTCCAAGATGATTTGTTGTTACCTAATAATGATATGATTGTGGATTCAAAAACAGGTCATGCTCTATTATTTTTTATGGATGGATTTTTGGGCTATAATCAAATCTTTATTCCTCTCGAAGATCAACTTAAGACCGCATTTTTAACATCTTGGGGAACATTTTGTTGCGTCATGATGCCTTTTGGATTAAGAAATGTGGGAGTAGCTTATCAACAAGCCATGGCTTTGAATTTTAATGATTACATTCATAAAATTCTTGAGCATTATGTGGATGATATCTTGGAAAATTATACAAAGAGGAGATCATGTTAGCATTTTACGACAAATATGTGAAAGGATTAGAAGTTACAATATGAGATTGAATCTTAAGAAATTCTCCTTTGGAGTTGATTCCAATAAATTATTGGGGTTTATAATCTCTAAGAGAGGCATAGAGGTCAATACTGAAAAGATTGATGCTATTGTTAATATGCCTCCTCCTAAGAACATTTCTCAGTTAAAAATTTTACAAGGAAAAATTCAAGCCATTCGTTGCTTTGTTTCCAACATAGCTGATAGAACTATTCCTTTTACTTCCTTGCTTAGAAAGGATACTACTTTCTCTTGAAATGAGGAATGTAAACAATCCTTTGAGAAATTTAAGAAGTATCTTGCCAATCCTCCTATTTTGCAACCTGCTCAATTTGATAAACCCTTTTATCTGTATACTTCAGCCACTATGAATGCGGTAAGTGTGTTGTTGGATCAACATGGTAGTGAGGGTAAGGAAAGACTTGTGTACTACATTAGTAAGACTTTACTTGATTACAAAAAAAGATATACAGACCTGGAAAAAAAATGCTTAGCTTTAGTTTATGCTTTTCAAAAACTCAAACATTATCTATCAAATGTTGAAGTCAATGTGATTGTTAAATTTGATCCTTTGAAACATATTTTCTCGAAGACTGATCTCTCTGGTTGTCTTGCAAAGTGGGTGATGTTACTTAAAGAATTTGATCTTAATTTCATTTCTTAGAAATCGATTAAAGGACAAGCTTTAACATATTATTTGGTTGAAGCTCTTTGTCCTCATTCTGATACATGATTTACTTCAATAGAATTCCCTGATGAAAACATTCTAGCTATTAAACATGATGATGTTTGGGAATTATGTTTTGACAGATGAAGATGTAAGATGGGTTCTCATGTTGGCATTATCTTGATCCCTCCTATGAAAAAATTGATCCCTATGTCATATAAATTGACTTTTCCTTATACTAACACTATTGCAAAGTATGAAGCTCTTATAGCTGGCTTACGAGCAGCTTCCTCCCTTAACATTAAAAAAATGGAAATTTATGGAGATTTGCAATTATTTGTGGAAAAAATTAAAGGAGTTTATCCAACTAAGAATGGTCAAATGACAGAATATAGAGATTTGGCTCTTGATATTATTTCACAATTCTCTTCTTATACGATTCAAACTTTACCTAGGAAAGATAATCGACATGTGGACGCCATGGAAAGCTTAAATTCTTTGGTTTTTCTTCAGAATAATATTGAAGAATTTAAATTTACTATACATACTCTTAGAAACCCTTCCATTTCCAATAAGGTTACCTTTGATTGTTTCAATTTGCATTTGGATGAATGGTATTCGCATATCTTTCACTTTTTGAAAGATGGTACTTTTCCTAAATCAACAACAAGGAACATGTGTAATCATATTAGGAAGCTTGCATCACATTATATCATTTTAGGAGATATGATTTATAACCCTCTTATGATGGTTTGTTGTTAAGATGTCCTGGTAGAACCAAAATTCCAATAGCTTCGGCAGAAGCTCATTCTGGTTCTCGTGGGGGACATTTTGGTAGAAAATATTTAATCAATAAACTTCTTAGAATGGGATATTATTGGCAAATAATGGAACAAGATTATTTCATGTTTTTTAAGAAGTGTTCTCAATGTCAACATGGTAATTAAATTCATGCTCTTTCTCGTGAGCTTCGTAATCAAGTGGCTCCATTACCTCTTAGTATTTTGGGTTTTGATCTTATTAGAAAAATATCACCGCCTTCTTCTCAATGAAATACATACATCCTAACAACTACATATTACTTTACGAAGTGGGTGGAATTTTTCCCTCTCCATTCAACTACTACAAATGTTATTTGTGATTTCACCCTTAACAATATTATAACATGATTTGGTATTCCTTCAACAATAGTTTTGGATAATAGTACCTCTTTCAAGAATAAAGAAGTCACAAAATTCTTGGAGAAATACCGAATTTGACATAGATTTTTGACTCCTTATTATCCTTAATCTAATGGTCAATCTAAAGCATCAATAAGGTCATTGAAAAAATTCTAAAGAAAATAGTTAATAAGCAAGAAAAATATTTCCATACCCAACTTACCTATTATTTATTGGCTTATAGGACTAGTGTTCATACTACCACGGGTACTTCTCCTTATAATCTTGTCTACGAAACTGATACTATTATGCCTTTGGAATTGGAAATACCTTCTTTACGTGTTTCATTTCATGGGATAATTGACAAAGATACATTTCGAGAAAAACAATTACAAGAATTAGAAATGTTGGACGAACAATGAATAAATGCTTTGGAACATATAAAGGCTTATCATAAATCACTTTAGAAGCAGTATAATAATAAGGTAATTGAATGATCATTTTCAATGGGTGATTTAGTGCTATAAAAGAATCAAAGAAATGTGAATGCTTTACCTAGTGAAAAAGGAAAGTTTAGCCCTTTTTGGCTTGAACATTTTGTTATAATTGAAGACTTTGGTTCAGGTGCTTACAAAATTTTTGATATGGATGGTGTGCCTCTTAAGGAACCTATTAATATTATGCATCTTAAATGTTATTATCCTTAGTACATCATTCTTCCTTGTATATTTATGTATTCCCTATAAAATATTTATGTTTGTTTTATATGTTATGTGATTTAAGATTATTACATTTGAATACATTTATACACGTTCTTTCTTTCTATTAAGTTTTATGTTATTGGTGAAAATATAGTAATAAAACATAGAACTAATGAGCAAAGAGAGTTTTTCATCCATATATAATTTTGTTCCTTTTTTTTAGTTCAATACATATGTGGCACAATGCCCTATCTATCACTCTCTCTATCTCTATGCTCTGATTGTTGATGGCTCCCATATCTCTCTGATCTGTGATATGAAGATGCAAATATTTGTATGGTAGTCTGTGAGTGGCTCCTTGACATGCTGAGATCATAAAAAGGCTCATGTGATCTCTCTCTCTCTCTCTCTCTCTGGACACAAGCAAAGATGTTGGCATGCCTATCGTGATCTCTGTGACCAATAGAGAAATATCTCTTTCTTAGTGGTAGTCGGTAGGAAAAGCATTTATCCTTCAAGACCTCAGATACAAAGCTCCTCCACTCTGCTACGCTGGCTTCAGAATTGAAATACATTCATCTGTTAGTACTTTTTCTTCAAAAATTAAGTTAAATATTTCAATAAAATATATTTTCTATACCTATACCTCCCTCCTGGGTATCAGTGAAGGGTCTAGATGGTGGAGGCATGGAGTGACTACTCTCTCCACACTCGCTATGTCTAGGTCTTAGAGGTGTTTTCTCTGTATGGGTGCATGGAGGTCATCATGATCTCAGTGGTGTGGCATGAACAACCTATTCATCCACATCCATACTACCAATTTGGGGCATCCTATAATCTCTCTCCTATACTCTCTCCTCCTCCATGGGATCTCCCTTGGAGGTGGGCTCCTCCTCGTCTATGTCATCCTCCTCTGGTATGCCACTATCTCGATGTGTCCTCTCTGAAAGGCCTAGATCACCTGTGGGATAGTCATCAGGGAAGATGGGGTGGGTTCCTTCCAGACTCCACTATCTGATGTAATCCCTGTTGATTCCTACTGGGGCCACATCATGGGCTACCTCTACATCTTCTTACTCATCTATATCACTATCTATAATATCTTCTACTGATGGCCGACGTATAGCACGGGGATCCTTCTTTCTTGATTCTGAGCTTGTTACACTTGATTCTAACCTTGTTACACTTGGTTCTATTCTTTTGTTTGATACTCAAGTTCCACTGTCTAATACTTGAGTGCCTCTATCTGAGACTTTGTTTCCTCTACTAGCAGCTCGGGTTGCACAGGTTGCAACTCAGGTTGAATTGTTTGAGCTTGTGCAGAGGAATTCAATGGTTGACAGGGATGTTGTCCAATCACCATTACTTGTGTCTTAGGTATAGTATCAGGTTAATAATACACAAATTTTATGTAATCATGAGGCTCTTTACTGTTATGTTCTTCACCTCTTTCTGCTAACTCATCAATCCTTAGATGCACACTTCCTATGAATTTATGAGTAGAAAGATTCAAACATTTATATCCTTTGCTTTAACAGGAGTGGCGTAGGAATATACATTCATCACCCTTTACATCAAATTTTCCATTTCTTGCTTCTTTCAAGATGTGATATTTACTTCTAAATACTTTGAAATAATGAACATTAGGTTTATAGCCATACCATAATTCAAAAGGTGTCTTCTTAGTACCTTTCTTCAGTTGAACTCAGTTCAAGGTGTGAATTAAAGTGTTGATGGCTTCCTTCTAGTATTTGGTAGCAACATTCTTTTCAATCATCAAGGTTCTTGCACAATCCATAATAGATCTGTTTCTTCTTTCTTCTATAACATTCTGTTGTGGAGTACCTGGGGAAATACTTGTCTTTTGATTCCTCTTTCATTGCAAAATTTGTTGACTTCATTAGAAATGAATTCTCTTCCTCTATTAGATCTTAAGAATTTAATTTTCTTTCATGTTTCTTTTTCAACTCTGGCTAGGTACCATTTGAATTTCTGAAAGGCTTGTGATTTTTCTTTGAGAAACACAATAGTAATCATTCTGGAATGATCATCAACAAATAGAATGAAATAATTCACACCTATGTAACTTGTTCCAATTGGTCCACATAGATCAGTATGTACCAATTCCAAAATTTCTTCTGTATTGTTGTTCTTTCTCTTAAAGCTAGTTTTGCTCATCTTCCCAATTTGACATTGTTTGCATATTGCTAATTCAGGTTTTTTCAGAATAGGAATTCCTCTTACTCTTTTTTTCTTTCTTATGTTAACTATGTTGTCATAGTTCACATGACATGACCTTTTATGCCATAACCATATTTCTTCTACTTGTACAATAAAACATAAAATTTCATTGAGATCAATATAAAATAGATTACCTTTTTTTTTTCTGCCAGTTCCAACTAGGTTTCTCTAACCATCGAGGAGCTTGGCTTTACCATTCATGAATTCTACCTTGAAACCAGTGTTATTCAGTTGTACCACACTTAGTAGATTGCGCCTTAGTCTTTCAACCCAATAAACATTATCACATTTGATTCCTTCTGTTGAGGCAATACAACCTTTACCTTTCACATATAGCAGGGTTCATCATTCCCAAACCTCACACTCCCACCATCATAGTGCTCAAGATGTTCAAATTTGGTTTTATCACCAGTCATGTTGTGAGAACAACCACTATCAATTATCCATGTGTCATTCTTGCTAATATGAGAATATAGTGTTGTATTTTCATTATCTTCACTATCTGACTTATCGTTAATAGCAATATAAACCATTTCATCTTCATCTTTATCACTATCAGAATCTTTAGCATTATAACAAGATTTCTTACCTTTGTCTTTGTACTTGTTGAACTTTTTCTCACCTTTGTCTTCCTTGTTTGGACACTTAGCAGAAATGTGACTAACTTCATCACATGAAAAGAAAATTAATGGTAGTCTTCCTTTGTACTATCCTTTTCCATTTGCAGATCTCCTTGCAAGTAATGCGTCAATGATTTCCAGATCTTCATCATCACTGTGACTGTCAATTTATTTTCCTTTCATCTTTCCAAGGTTTAATTTAGCTTGCAATGCAGACTCGAGATTGTTAAGTTTAGGAGAGTAATTGTCAAAGTTATCCAACTCAAAGGTTGTAAGTCTTCCAGCCAATCCATCTAGAATTATACTATTACTGCATCTCATCTCTTGAATAGCTAAAACTCTAATTATATAGATAGGAAGTAAAGTTCTCAATACCTTACTAACCACTATTGTATCTTCGATTACTCCACCGACAGCTCTGATGGCACTAACACTTTTCTTGATTATTTTACTATATTTTGTAATGTCCTCTCCTTCTTTTATTTTCATCTGATCAAATTGACCTCACAGACTCTCTTCTTTGGCTCTCTTTACATTGATAATCTCCTTCATGAATATCATGCATTTTGTTCCACATATTAAAGGTAGTTGGGTAGTCCTTGAATTCATCAAATTTAGAATAGCTGAGTGCAGAGGCTATATCTATCATCATTATGTTATGATGCTTCATGTCTATCATCTGATCTACAGTCAAAGTTCTCGGTGTTTCCACATACCTATAGTACAAGAATTGTAAATCGGTATCTCCAATAGTAGATAGATGTAGCCTCATAAAGTCTTGCCATGCAGAAAAATTATCTTTCTTAAGCTTAGGGATCTCCCTTCTGTAAGACATCTCTGATCTTTAGCTTAGGCCTTAAAACCTTCCCTGTAAGAACTTACAGCTCTGATACCAATTGTTGTAAATGAGTTGAGTAATTGAGAGGGGCGGGGTGAATCAGTTAAAAAAAAAAAAAATCCAAGTCCCTTAGATGTCTTAAACAAATTTTTCATTGTTACTCGGTTAACAGAGATATTCTATTGTCACTCGGTTAATATAGAAAATATTAAGAAATAAACTGTGAGTATCCTTTAGTAATTAATTGTTGAAACATAAAACATAAAGAAAATGACTTGTACAGAGATAACGCCAAGATTTAACATGGAAACCCAATATGGAAAAAACCACCAATTGCAAATAGTCACTATTTTTCACTCTTCTAAAGTGAGCCATGTTAGGAGCTAACCCTGTTAAAGGTTACAATAACACACTGTTAGGTGTGACCCTGTTAGTGGATCTAATCACCCTGTATGGAGTGGCCTTGTTAGAGGTCTTCTAACACTTCAATTCACAAATGTCACCTTATGGGAGGATTTAAAAAACACTATTAAGTGTACTCTGTTAAGAGATTTTGATAACTGCTACAATTGTTAGAAAGTAACAATGGATTGACCTATTTTCATAAGCAATTGTCTTTGTTGATTCAAATATTTTTTGTGGATTTAATTACTTGATCCTTACTGATTGAATATTCTGTTGTAGTTCTATATGTTCTATCTTCAATCAGATTCCCATCTGATTTAACTTGGTCAACACTGAAATCCTTCAACGCCTGACCAATACTGTAATGCCTGAGTGGACTCAGTTAGAACTGAAAATCACTTTGGTCCTCTTCAATGCCCGAGTGGACTCTGTTAGAACTGAAAATCACTTTGGTCCTCTTCAATGCCCGAGAGTGTTTGGCATGAATTGACTATGCTCGAATAGGATTAGACATTTGTGTAAGAATTACTATACTTGTGTAAACATTGATGACAATACACAATTGAATAATTGTCATTAAGAACAAGATTGTGAAGAATGTAGTGAAAGAATAACTAAGTTAAAAAGATAGTAAAAGGTAATAACATTAGAATAAAAACTAACAGTCACATTGTGTTTGAAGCCTAGGGAGACAAGGTGGAATGTAAGTGAGGTTTCCAAAGGGAGTTGTCTTATCCAGGCCTCTATGGGATCATTCAACAGTGATCAAGTCAAACCTGAGATTGAGGTCTTGTATTTTGTTTTACTCAAAGAGCTTTTTTTTATATTATTAATATAATTATTGTAATTGGAAATTTTTTGTGCCATTACTTGGTTGTGGAATGCTCTTCCTCCTCTTCTTTTCCACAAAGTGTTCCTTCTAGGTACTATTGGAGCAAGCATTTTAGGCTGCACTTGTGAAGGTAAAAGGTGGAGGAGGCCACGAGAGAAACCCTGAGAACCATTGTTATTTAAGATGAGCCCATCTCTCTATTAAGCTATAGAAACAACAACACTCACTCAAGATAAAAAAAAGACATTCAAAATTAAATGGATTAAAATTTTAAAATTTTTTGAATGTATGTGGATAAGTGCAAGAAGTGAGGTCTCAATTTGGGAGAAGTTTCCCATCTTTAGAAATTCTGCAAGAAACACATACGTGTTTCATAAAAATTTAGTACATGTATAGGCTTGGGTGCCAAACAAAAAAAATGAAATGTGTACTTCTTACATTCAAAATTAATTTTATTAATTTTAGATATTCTGTCAAAAATTAGTTATATAAAACTTAGATTTATGAAACCAAAAAATAAATAACCGTGGAAATTTAAAACCGTAGGTACCTAAAACTTTAGGTACAACTACAAACATGTGACATGTAAACCATAGGTACAACTAAATCCCTAAACCCTAGATACTTAATAGACCAGATCTTAATAGAAAATACACCCTACATTATTGTACCCATTTTTCTTCCTCCCCTTTATACCACCTAAAAATTTCAAACTTCTCAACATACTATTCATAATTATCCATGCAACTTATAACTCCACTTTTTTTTCACCATAAAATAGTTGGTCAAGATTATCACAATGAGGCGAGAGGCCCTATTTTAAAAATATCGAACAAAAATGGCATATCATAGCCAAAATGTAGCTCAATGACAAAGTATTTATCTACGTATAACAAAATATCTCAATAGTTGCAACTATCACATAGTCATTCTAAAGTAGAATTTTTTGCCTAGTCTATAATTTTCTCCTTCCTTAATAATCAATCTACTAAAATTATTTTTTTCATACAATAAACTAGTGTTTCACTAACTAGGTAATCTTGAAATGAGGAGATAAAACAACATTTGTCAAATAACACAATAAATGATGACTAATTTTTGGAGGTAAGTAAATCCATCACTTGCACCAAAAAGAGGTGTAATTGTTATGCTAATAGTTATATATGTTGAAGAACATGGATAATCAAATATGGTTGAATGCATATTCATTTGGAGATGTAAAGTATACAAAAATACTTGTATAGTATAAAATTTATTAATTTAAACAGATTTGTTGTGGGCTACTGACATGCCCACTTCATTTTTTGACATTGTTCTCTTGAAGATAACCTTGTGTGGTATGTACACATTGGAAGGGAGAAATTTAATAATTTATTCTTTTATATATTTGAGTATGTTGTTAAAAAAAAATCATTTAAATCAACAAAATTCAAAAGATGAATCGTGTAGATGATGTCCGCCACTCATTTCAAACTCTTATAGATGAGTTCTACTTGCAAGAATGTAAACATATCTTGTAAATGAGCACTCCTTGTAAAATTAAAAATATGTAGAAATAGAATTTAGGAATACTGCTATATCTTACCTATGCTTTAATGGATGTCCACACTATGTTGTCAAAGCTTCCATTTTGACATAGGCAGGATGGATGTCAAAGGCATACAAATTAGTGGACAAACTTTTGTCAAGACATCCATATTATATCTCTTTCCTTCTTATCATTTACAGGCCAAATCTTGTCATATTTCCATAAATCTATGTTTATTACTAGTAAACCATGATAACGAATCTAAAAATTTAATTTTAAAACAACCTACATTTAATTATAATATACTATATAAAATCAAGAAACTTTGTTTAAGATATTTGTGTTTCTGCATTAGTAGTGGTTGCAGAAGATCCGTCCAGATTCGGCAATGTCGTATAGCAACTGACCAATTGATTGCTCAACCCATAAAAACTGTTCTTCTATAAGGATTAAGGATTAATGTTTGGGAGGGGTTGTCCAATGAATAATGTTAGAGACAGACAAGGATTCTAGGATTCCCTTCTTATTTTTTAATCTGTATGCAATGTGATGATATCTTCTAGATTATATCTGTGAACAACAGTGGCAGAATAAACTCTATAAATTGGATTGGATTAGAATTCCTTCACATCAGTTTTCTTCATAACATAAAAGAAAATGGCAAAGGCAATGAAATATTTTTGCATGGTGTTAGTAATAGCATTAGCGGTGGGCATGGTGTTAGTAATAGCATTAGCGGTGGACAGAGGTGGAGAGTCGTAATCCTTGCGAAGACTTTCTTAACTGCGAAAGCGATGTCGGGTGTCTCGATAACGACAGATGCTGTGCTATCGGACTTTGTCGTGCTGGAGTGGGATATTGCTGTCCCTAATCCCTTTATTTGCTGCAGTGGGACTTTGCTATTAATCTTATCACATAGAAACACTTAGAGCTTCACCAAATAAATAATCTATTATGCTTTGGACATATGCAATGAACATATTATTATTATCATATCTTAACTATGTTTTATATTATGGTTGTCATTAAATTGGGAAAAATATGATGTGCTTGGTTGCAATAATGCTATAGAAAAGGTGTAATGCAATAAAGGTTTGTGTAATTATATTTTGGAAACTTTGTGTAATATAAGTTATTTCTACTAAATTGTCTATTATCGCATAAATTATTCAGGTTAGAGAAAATCAAATTTTGATAGTTATGAATGTATGACATCTTATATCTATATCTTTCATTGTGAGCATCTTTGTTTATCTAAGTAAACTTTAGGCTCTTCTCTAAGAATTATGGGGTATTGGTTCTAAGTTTTTTGAGCTCTTTCTGTGTATCGATCATTGTTTGGTATCTTGGTGCTCTCCATCTATGGGCTGATGTTGTCTCTTTTTTCTTTGTAATATTGCACGTAGGATCTTGTTTTCATAGAATGATCATAGATAAAAGGGAGATGATTATCTTTTATTATGTAGTATCTCATTTTCTTAGATTGAATATATATAAAAGAGAGATGGTTAAATTTTATTGTGTAGTATCTTATTTTCTTTGAACGCGCATAGATAAAAGAGAGATGCTTATCTTTTATGATGCACTATCTTGTTTTCTTACAATGATTAAATATGTAAAAAGGGAGATGGTTATCTTTTATTGTTTAGTATCTTATTTTCTTAAGATGAGATAGACAAAATAGAGATTATTATCTTTTACTATGCAGTATCTTATTTTCATGGAATGATTAAATATATAAGAAGGAGATGGTTACCTTTTATTGTGTAGTATATTGATTTATTATAATGATCATAGATAAAAGGGTTATGTGGCCTTTATTCATGTAGATGATGAACTTTAGATTCTTGAAAAAGTAAAGAAGTGACCATAAGAGGTGTATTAGAGAAATTAATTGTTTATAAATAAATTAATCATGCTTCTTAAAGTTGTGTTCTCATGTCGTTAGTTGGTTAATATGTTAATCTAAACGTGATTTTTTGTCACATTACCCAAACTTAGTGTTTATTAACATATGTGTAATGACTCTATTTATGATCTTTACATATATACTAATGTCCCTCTTTGAGGATCATTCTATTAAATAATTATGACAAAATATATATGTAAAATATTATTTCAAATAATTTCTATGCTGATGGAGGTCACTAGAGATCTATTACGAATGAAAGATAAAATACCAAATTTTTTATTTAGATTCTAGTAAAAAAATATTACAACCATTGATGTATTTATGAGTTGATCAAATAATGTATTATGTGTTAACGTCTTTTTATGATGTTTGATCTGGTGGAGTAATCACTTAGTCCTAGCTTAGAAATTCACAAGTTATGGGAATGGGAATATGCTTTAGTGCTCATTTTCATTTAGTATAAGCATGCAACAATGGAGCCGAAGTTTTTTTCTTATTTTTTTCTTTTCTTTTGTCTCTAGACTTAAATAGGAAAGAGGCATGAGGAACCGAAAAAAAACCAAGATAACTATCCAGAAGGCAAGCTAACAATGTCTAAGAAAATTTCAGAGAGGGAGAATAATCAATCATGGGTATGAATGATTTCATTATTTATCTTTAATTATTATTTGGGATATGAA
The DNA here is from genome assembly GCA_018584345.1 of Thuja plicata. Classification (NCBI taxonomy): domain Eukaryota; kingdom Viridiplantae; phylum Streptophyta; class Pinopsida; order Cupressales; family Cupressaceae; genus Thuja; species Thuja plicata. Next base: position 295,831 of record MU214676.1, on the reverse strand, counting down.
TTATTTTATAGATTTGATATTGATAGATCTATTGGTCCCTTGTAATTTTTGGCAAATTGATTCCATACTTAATATGCTTAAATATTTTGCATGCATATTTTCATAGACATGTGACAAAGATGAGGAGGAAATATTTGAAGATATTTCTTTCATTTATAAGAATGCACGTTTGACCCTTCATGCTTGCCCTAACTTTTCTATTCCACAGGACATATATGTTATTGATTTTTCCCCTTACTTTGCCCTATGTTTGTCTAGGTATTTTACAAGAAAGATAGGTGGATATTTCTCATCAGATTGGTCTCACATGCTGTTTCGAACAAGATATGGTGCAAAAGTGACCATAATATCAAAGTTATTGACCAAAGATCACATAGAGCCTTATATTCCAAGCCCTATTAAATCTTCTTGTGTGATCATAGATGCTGACGAGTTTAAAGATTATCCAACCTTTGATACTCAAATAGAGGGAATCCCTGATATATTATTGGATGAGTGGGAAAATGGAAATGCTTTTAGTAATCAAGATAATGTTTTTTATGATGCTAGTTTTGGTAATTATATGATAGCTAAATCTGCTCATGTTATGCCAAATCTGATGAAAACCAAAGATGCGGATTCATAACAGCCTAATCATCTTTGGGACTTATATTTTGATGGATCTAGGAATAAGGATGAAGTTGGTGCAGGGGTTATACTTGTGTCTTTAGATGGTGAAAAATATTATGCTGCATTTAGATTATCATTTCCTTTTTCTAACAATGTGGCTGAATATTAAGGTTTGATATAGGGCTTAGAGTGGGCAAGAAAAAGGAATGTCAAATATTTGAGGGAATTTGGAGATAGTGAATTGGTGGTCAATCATGTGAGAGGTTTGAATGCTATTAAGAATGATATTCTAAAGTTATATAAGTCTAGAATATCAGATATTTTAAAAGATTTTGATGCATTCAACCTGATTTCTCTATCTAGAAATAAAAACTAGCATGCTGATAGGTTAGATGCTATTGCTGCACAAGTCACAATTTTTGAGAATAATGGTGTAAATACGGACCAATCTCACATTAAGATTGCTTTGAGGCCATCCATTATGGATAATGAAGTTAACTAGCAGGTTTTCAATATTGATGGGTAGATGATAAATTTTATGACAGAAACAGACGCCTTTTCAGCTTCTAAAGACAACAAAATGAAGCAATAATTTGAGGATGAGATTATATAATTGAAGTCAAATAAGCTTCCTAAAGGATTAGTCAGTTTGGAGTCCATCTTCAATTCTTATAATCAGTTCAAAAAGAACAAAACCAACATGATCATTAACGAAGATCATTATGAGGAGTTGGAGATATTTAGAGACAAATTATTTTAAAGGTTGGTAAAGTTAACTCTCCTTAGGATAAAGAGCTTCTTATTTCTTTGTTTAAAGAGTTCAATGATGTCTTTGCTTGAGATTATGCTGATTTTAAAGGTTTTGATCCTCAATTGACCCAACACACTATTGAATTAGAGCCCAATTCCAAGCCATTCATGAAAATACAAAGGCCAATTAACCTCAAATTAGAGCCCCTAATGCTTAAAGAGCTCAATAAAGTGTTGGATAGTGGAATAATATTCCCAATTAAACATTCCCTCTTGGGTTTAAAATTTGTTCATGTAAGGAAGAAAAATGGAGAGATTAGATTATGTGTGGTTTTAGAGACCTTAATAGGGCATCTCTTAAAGATAGACACCCTCTTCCATCAATGGAACAAATATTCCAGAATGTTTTCAGTTCTGAAAGGTTTTTACTTCTAGATGGCTATTCTAGTTATAATAAAGTATTAGTGAAAAAGGAATATCATTTTAAAACAACTTTTACCACTAAATGGGGAACAATGGCATAAATAAGAATTACATTTGGTTTATCAATCACAGGTGCCACATTCCAAAAGGTTATGGGCATGGCTTTTAAACATCTAATGTACAAATTTGTTTCAGTTTATTTGGATGATGTTACCATTTACAACAAGATTGTAGATCAGCATATAGGCCATTTAAGGCAAGTTCTTCAAAGATGCAAAGAGTTTGGAATCTCTTTTAACCCTAAAAAGTTAGTTTTTGCAGTCCATGAAGGTAAACTTTTAGGATATCAAGTTTCAAAAGAAGGTACAACAATTTATCCTGAAGGAATCTGATGTAACAACAAGCCTTTCTCTCCTACCCTATCCTCCACTAGGGTCTTCAATAGGCCTCTTCTCTTTCCTAAGTAGGGTTCTTTAATAACCCTAACCTTCAAGGATCCCTCTCTCAAGATCCCACTCACTTTTAGGGTATTTGCAAGATCATGGGGGGCCAAAAAGTGGTGATGTGAAAAAAATCCACTTTTCACTCGTCCAAAAGTGCATGAAAGCGCTTGTTGACTTTTTAGTAGGCCTGGGTGTCAGTACACCTGGGCAAACCTGACACCAAAGCACAAGCCTAATCGGGTACA
>MU214676.1:219655-235121 GCA_018584345.1 Thuja plicata | reverse complement strand
GTCAGACATACACCTACTTCTTATTTTTTTCCTGAAATTTTTGTACTGCTGCATTGAAATCTATACTTTTCACCAATCATATTAACTTTTTTTTAGAAAAGGCCTAGTAGTTTAGAAACTACATTCAGTTTCCTACAGATTCTATTCTTACAACTTTTTGATATTAAGTTGATAGCTAGTTCAACTTTTCATGTCAATTTGACTAACCCTGATTTTGCTGATTTTTCATTGCCACTTAAGGGCATAGTTTGGCTCCCGATGATCTTGCACATGCCCTTTAGCTTGAGTACACCAACAAGAAAATCAAACTACTTCAACACCTAGCCATAGTGCTCTTCTTTCCCTTCTTCACAAACTGATCCAAATGGATCAAGAAATCTTCGATATGGAGAGATAGTCTCCTAGATTGTCAATTGGATCCAATCCAATGTCCACAAACTCCCTTTGAACTGAAACCCTAAAAAAGTTCCAAGAATAAAGCCAAATTCACCCAAAATAGGGCTATAAGCATTAGGCCTAATTAGGCTCTTTTTCTGCAATAACTTGTAAAAATCCTTAAAAATTTGGAAAAATAACACTGGATACTAATACCCTTTATCAAGACACTAAATATTTTCTAGGTCCTATTTCCCAAAAGTGTCCATACACTGACTCATATAACCATGCCTAAAAATCAGGGTTTCTAAGCATTAAGTCTGTTTGCACAAAGGAACTTGTTTCTTGCATTCAAAACTATTCACCCAACCTTATATTTCAAATTGGGATTCCTCCACACACCACTCTACCTCTCCACAATCACCGATTGAAGAAATGAATGCTTTCAATCCCTTCCATTAGCTATGAAACTTCCTGTGATCCCTAGCCATGCAACTGTCACTCGCCTAGGGAATTACATTAAAATTATCTCCCATGATTTGCAGGGCCCCTCCTTCACTATACAATATGTACATGGGGTCATCTCGCTAATGCCAAAGGTTCGTGGAAACTCTACAGTGGGAAGAGGACTTATGATCCAATTTCCAGAAGTGGCTTGGTTCAAACAAACAACCGGTTAGAAATAAAAAGAATTTAGAAAACTAACTAAAACAACACCAACTAGAAATCAACCACCTAACAGATTCATAAAACATGCTCCCCTAACATAATCAAGATTTATAGTAAGCAATCTAATCCAGGAAACTACAAAATGCTTAGAAATACAAGAACTATAATTATTTCATTAATCACACAGTCCGTACAATAGCTTCTCAAAATCAACCAACCTCTTCACAAGGTCGAGGGAGGTCTAATATATGTATCCAATTCCCTAGCCCAAAATTTTAGATAGTTAAGGAACCACCTTGTCCGAAAATACAATCTTGCAACAAATGTTGTCAATGTTGTCAATGACAACACTGACAACTTTTACATCTTTTTGGGAACTTGACACAAAACATGATCAAACATCATAATAACTTAAACAATAGCATAATTAGGCTAGGTAAACATCAAATAGGCCTTGTGCATCCCTACTGGTCCAATTTGACCCATGGATGGATCATTTATAGCTATTGCTCCAATATAGGCCATACGGACCAAAAGAGAAACTTTGGACATTACTGAAAATAAAAGCATGAAAGACCTAAGTAGATCTCCTCATCTAACTCCAAACATCGTAGGACCTAAATTGTCCCCTTATTCCCTAGTGTTTTGGCTAGAACCACTACAAGCCAAAAACAACTTAGAAGCCCTAGATTACTTTCTAGCCCTACCTAGGTGCTCCTGCACCATACTCCCCCACAAGGGAAAGTTGTGTCACTCCTGTCGACAACAAATCTTCACAGATGCCCACATTTTTGAAGTCATCTTATTCAATCCATGAGGCCTCTGACTCAAGCCTATGCTTCCACTTGATCAGGTGTTGCATGTACACCTTGTTCCTTGTAGTCTTATTTACTCTTGAGTCCAGAACTTTGTCAGCTTCCAATTGTGGCTTGGGAGGTAATATAGTAGCCTAAAATAACCACTCACCCATTGATGGATTTTACCAATCTCTTTTATGTGCCCTTTTAATTATATCAAGTATTGTACATTGAACACTAGAGATATGCTCAACTCTGTAGGTAGGTCTATTTTATATGCATTAGCCCCATATTTGGCTAAGATTTTGCAAGGTCCCACCCTGTCCATTTGAAGTTTAGTAGGGACACCCTTTTTTAATTGATATTTGTTCAAATGAACCATCACATAGTCACCTTCCTCAAACTGAATGTCTCTCCTCTTTTCATCAACTTTGGCCTTCAACTTTTGTTGAGTGTCTTGGATTTTCTTCTTGACTTGTTCTTGTATCTCCTTCATGGTTTGGGTGAATTCCTTAGCATACCCACTCATGTACTTTGTTCCTCCAAGATCCCTAAGCTCACACACACCCCTTTGGTGTATCCCATCAACTATCTCAAATGGGCTTCTCCCTATCATTATGTTGTTACTATCATTGTAGGCTTATTCTTCTTGGGCAATAACCACATCCCATGTCTAACCATACTCCTTTGTTAGGAACCTCAATAGGTTACCCAAAAGTTTTTTGATCACCTCAGTTTGGCCATCAGTCTGAGGGTGGTAAGCTCAACCAAAAGACAAGTTGGCCCCCAATCTATTCTACAAAGTTTTCCAGAAATGGCTCATAAATTTCACATCCCTATCTGAAATAATACCTAGGGGTAAGCCATGAATTCTCACAATCTCTTTAAAAAAAAAGTATGCTATATGACTAGCATCATGTGTAGTCTTGCAGGGAATGAAATGTCCCATCTTACTAAATTTTTCAACCACTAAATAAATGCTATCATGTCCTTACTTTGTTTTGGGTATACCTACTATCAAGCTCATGCTCACACACTCCCATGGCGTGTTAGGGACTGGTAAAGGTTGATATAACCCTATGTTACTTATTCCTCCTTTGTCTTTCATGCATAGGACACACTGCTCCACATACCTTGTAACATCTCTCACCAGCTTTGGCCAATGGTAGAACCTTTGTACCAACTCCAAGGTTTTGTTCATACCAAAGTGACCACTCAAACACCCATTGTGTTTCTCATGTATGAGATTCTCTCTCATGGAGCCTCTTGGCACACATAACTAATTTCCCTTAAATAACAATCCATTTTTCAAAGTAAAATCAGAAAACTTGCTATGGAAATGATTCTTGAAATCAACACACACCTTGTATGCGTCACCAAAATCTTCATCTTCCTTGTAGAGATCTTTGAAGCTATCAATTCCAATGCTATTCAACTGGACTTCTTGGACTGTCAACAATCTCCTTCTTAGTGAATTTGCAACCTTTTTTAATTTCCCTTTCTTATGCTTAATTGTAAATGTGAATTCTTGCAAATACTCCATCCATTTCAGATGTCTATTGCTTAGTTTCTCCTGAGTATTGATGTAACTAAGGGCTTGGTTGTGAGTAAACACAAAAAATTCTTTGGGAAATAGATAATGCCTCCATTTTCTAAGGGACTAAACTAAAGCATATATTTCTAATTCATAAGAAGAGTATTTCTTCTTAGCTTCATTTCATTTCTCACTAAAGAAGGCAATTGTCCTACCTTCTTAAATCAATACGCCCCCTACTACCATTCCAAAAGGAGAAAAGATGCTACAAAATGAGTAGGTGCAAGACAAGTTGTGCATGTGTAGAGGAGAAAGAATTGCAAACTCATATCCAAAAAGATGATCAAATTGCAGTGTTATCAAATGGTAATACATGGATATGCAGAAGAAGATGAATTGTAGAACAATCAAGTGATAATTTAATATTTTTATGCATTTACACAATGAAAATGAAATGAAAGTGTTGTTTAAAGATGTAAAGATGCATGTCACTGTAAGATTCTTTCTACTTTTCCAAAATAATATGCATATGTAGATGAAATTCATCCTTGTGTCATAAAAAATAAGTGACTAAGAAATTAAACACTATTGATGCCAAGATATAGAGAAATTCTGATGTTGTCATAAGTACTAGTGTTCATGAACAGACTGAATGAATAATGGTGTCATCAAGGAGGAAATTAGGAGTTCACCAAACTGTATTCATGCCAGTCATGTTATTATAAATAGGTGTCAAATCATAAAAAAATGTTATCAAATTGCAAACTGGTTTGCAGAAGGAGGTAAATTGTAGAACGATAAACTAAAATGTAATATTGCTATCTAATATGGAAAGAATGATTAAATTATAGTGTTTCCTAAAAGAATAATATTGGTATGCATAAACAAAAGTAGTGATAATTTAATCAGAAATGCCATTTATTTGCTGAGGTTATACAAATGAAAGATGAATAGTAATGTTTTTCAAAAAGAAACATTTCAGTAATGCATATACAAAGCATGGATATACAAGAGAGCTATCAAATATGCATATACAATATAAGTTAAACAACAGTGTTGTGCAAAGTAAAAATATGCATTTAGTAATGTCGGGCAGCTACACATAGTAATGTCCATGGGTGTCACGAGCCCTTGCTCAAACCCCATGAACAACCATTCTTACTAGAGCCAAAATGGCCCTTCAAAAGTGTGTATACAATGTGGTCCCTTTTGACAAGTGCAAAGTAGAGACCAGATAGTTTGTAAATTCGGACACATATTTAATAATGTCAAGTAGAGTTCAAGTCACGGCCCTGACAGAGAGAAGGATTTTAAAAGCAATCATGGTGGTTACTATCAGTCTCGACAAAGGAGTGGTTATGTGCACAACATGGTCTCTGGAGTCAACAATCAAAGATAATTGAGAACCCCAAATATATAGCAATGTAAATATCTAGTGAAGGAGCTGACAGATGTAACTACCCATGAAGAAATATCACAAGCTAAGTGTTAAGATATAAAACAATAATCTATTTAATAGTGAGCTTTCAAAGCTAATCTATAGTTTGAGAAAGGATAATGAAAGAAAAGTAATAGAACCCAAAATCATTGCATTAAATTGTGGAGAAAGCATCAAAACCAAAGCCGAAAACTCAAGTCTTTTAAAATCACAAAATTCAATAGTAAGTTCAAACAATGACAAGAATGGAAAGCATTCAAGGACCGAGATGTAAAAGTATGGAGTCTAGTGCAATAATGTTTTGGAGCCCGAGCACCATAGTAAAATAAGGAGTGAAGTGCCACCCATTATGGCCAGGACCTAGATCAAATGCCCCACACTCGAGAGTTAATGCAACCAAGTCCAAAATAACAGGAAATAACTCCAGATGTAGAGCCTGAGCTCAAAGCTGCAAAGACAACATCCAGTTGAAGAGCCTAAGATTCATGCTCAAAATACATACTCATAGTCACAGATAAAGGTGAAGCCACATTCACAGCTAAATTCCAGTCGACAGATCACAGAGAAGAACTTCAAAACAACAATAGATTGAGCCCAGTAAAGCAGTAAAAAACCCAAAATTAACACCATTGTTGCAGTGTTAGCAGTGCCATATGCTAGGGTTTCAAACCCTTATGTTTTTCCAAAAATAAAATACAATGTGATAACCAAGAAACTGCCAAGTTTTGTTAAAATTTGGAGTCCAATGATAGTGGAGGAGTAAATGCCTTGAAGACTGCAGTGCACGACAACTAGAGTCTCAAGTTTCTAAGTGCCACGACAACAATTTAATAGCCTAACCTATGTCGATGGAGATGATGTGACTTACTCTTTGAAAGAGTTGTTAATTGTATGGTGTCGATCATGATTGACCTTAGGTTATGTTGTCGACATTAGTTTAGGCGTAGGTTGGGTTATGTGGTATAGAGTTAGGGTTGTTGTTTATAGGTTTGCATATATGCTGGTTATGTTTAATGAAAGATGTATGTTTTAAAAACCAACATTAGGGGAATAATTTAAGGCATGAATTATGCCTAATAGTTAGGGTTTTCAAGCTAATTTGGAGGAATTTTTAGAGGAGTTTTGGAGGGAAGCTGATTTTCAAAATTGGCCTTGAGAGGTTGATTGAGGGTATATATATCTGAATTTCATAGTCAGATGTAGGGGTTCAGAATGTGAACATATCAGTTCCTTTGTGCTTTCTATATACATTTTGTAACCGTAGCTTCAATTTTTTATGCATTAGTGTGTTCAAGTGAATGTACCTTGTTCCTTGGCATATTTTTTGCATCTTGGCATTTAACCATTGCAGATTTTTCAAGAAAATAAAGCAAGTGCTCCCTTTATTCACATATTTTTCTGAGTTTTGATATCAATTCTCTTCTCCATTTCTTTATTTTGTGTAATATTTTTATAGCATAGAATAGTGAATTAATCAAATTCCTTCTCTAAGTTATGAAAATATAACCTATTTGCAGAATCAGTATGTCTATTGATAGATCATCATTGTTTGTGGTGCAAACCCTAATAGTGAGATCTTTAGGTCAAACTATATGTTGAAAAGTGAATGTCCATTGCAAATATCAGTATCACATGTTATGTTGATCCTTGTTTCAAGTTATGATTAGTCTAAATTTTGTTTTGTGTATCACCTCATTTTATTTATTCAGTTTTTAGGTTATCCCCTTTTTCCCTTTTTCAAAAAATCAGAGAATCAGTCATAGGTGATATTCCAAATCTAATAGGAACCAGCCTAGGATTTAGAGATTCCTTCCTAATTAGAGGTACCCACAACTCCGAAAGGTTTCCATTGTTACCATGAGTTATTATTATGCCCTAATGCCAGAGTCTGGGTGATATTTCAAGGCCTTAATAGTTTTTGGCATGCCCGGTGGGACTCCTTGTGATATATGAGTATAATCCAAACAAGGAGTGTAAAAGAGTTTGGGTATTTACAGCTCTCACACACTATGAGAGGAAGAACTTTGCAGAGACTACCTAGGGGTTTGCAAGTGCTTTATTTTTAGCCTTTAGTAAGGGGTAGGAAACTAGGAAGACCAAGGAAAAGAAGGTCTAAATGAAGTTCAGCTCCTCCCTCCTACCATACTAAATTGCCATATTCAGATCAAGAGTCCTCTAAAAGTATTCTAGCACTTGAAATTCAAGTTGTTCTTGAACAACCAATAGAGGAAGAGAAACCAACACCTTCTAGTTCTACCATATCACCTCCAAGAATGGATAAAAGGCTTCCGTTTGTGCCTTTCGATTAGGGCATCCCTTTAAGGATTTCCAATCATAACAAAATTCCATTGGGAGCCTTGAAAGGGTTACCATCTTTCATGGGAGAAGGACAAACAATAGCTATTGAGAATATTAGAGATGTTGCATCTCTTTGCAATTTCACCATATCATGGAGGAGGATGTAGCTTTGAAGCTATTGGCTACATCATTGAAGGGAAAAGCATTGGAATGGTTGAGAAATCTTCCAGTTGGATCTATTCCTACATGGGAGACACTTGGTGAGAAATAATCTAATTTTTATGAAGACAAATTAGATAATCTTTCTTTAGTGGAAAAACTAACAACTATCAGTAGGGCTCCACAAGAAGAGATTTGCGATTTCAATCTACGTTTTCAAAAGAATTGGAATAGAATCCCTGCTATGGTAAGACCCTCTATTGAATATTCATTCTTATACTTTCTTAAGAGTCTTAATAGTGACATTTTCATTATGATTCAATTAATGGGGGGTAATTCTTTACCTAAAGCTTTTGATATTTCTATTAGAGTTTAGAACAACCTTATTCAGGCGGGAAAGATAGCTCCTAGGCAATCTATGCCTTTCATTCCTATCATGTAGTCTAATATGCCATTGATTACCCCACCTCTAGCACCTTTACCATCTTCAAGAAATGAAGAAATGATGTCTTTTGCCCCAAATAATAAGCTACAAAGTAGAAAGGACAGCCAGAAGAAAATTGAAAGCTTATTGAATTTTTTTGGAAATGAGTTGGTAAATCATAAAAGGAAGAAAGCTCAAGGAAACCCAATAGTTCATCTTCAAAATCAGTTTTCTATCCCCTCATCACATCAGCCTAACTAACCCATTTACCAAGGCAACAAACAACAGTACCAAGGAAACATCAATACAAATATGTAGAATTGGAATCAGAGGCCTTATAGACCTTACAACCCTACACCTCTTAATGTTGTTAGAGATATTGTTCCTAACTATAATAACCTTGGTGTTCAATATGAGTGGTTTTATCCTATTGGTGAACCTCACAATCAGTCAAAGTGCACAAATGGAGTTCTTAATCAAGCTCTAATGGTTCAAAGTGTGGTTGGTTCACAACAAGATGCATCCATTGAGAGACTCAACATCAACCGGATCTAAGTGCTCCAGACACTTCCTTTCTTAATTGGTTAGAGGACGAATTCTGTGGGGTAAGTAATGATTCACTTGTATCAGCAAACACTAGAGATAAGAAAAGAGATCTAGAAAAAGAGAAATCAACTACTAAGGTTGCTGATACAACTCAATCAATACCCATCACTCCTATTTAAATTTTGAAAGAACAACCCTCTTTCACAACTAAGGAGCAACATTAGAAGAAAACAGGTTAGATCAATACAAAATCACCTCCAAATGTACATTTTTTTGTTCCTTTTAATATTGTTGATAACATGAAGAAGATGAATGTCTCTATTTCTATGTGGGATTCTCTATCCATTCCAAGGCAAGTAGATTTACTTAAGGAAGAGTTGTCTAAAGGAGCAGTGAGTTCACAACAAGCTTTAAAGTAGCCTTCAAGGACTGTTTTGGCCAATACAGAGGTAGAAAATGTTCAAGGAGCAACAGTAAAGGATGGTAATAAAGTTACAAATGTTAAGCCACCTCCTTTCTATGTGTCTTTGATAATTGGTAGTAAGCTAGTACACAACTGTATGGTTGATAATGGTGTGCAACCAGCATAGTAATGCCCAAGAAAATTGTAGATTTTCTTGATTTAAAGTATGAACCTCTTGAGAAGGGAGTGATTCAGTTAGATTGTTCATCATTCCACACTTTAGGTGTTGTTAAGAATGCAAGTTTTTACACTATTTTCTATTCCATAGGACATTTGTATTATTGATTTGCTCCCTTACTTGCCCTATGTTTGTCTAGGGATTTTACAGCTAAGATAGGTGGATATTTCTCATCAGATTAGTCTCACATGTTGTTTAGAACAAGATATGGTGCAAAAGTGACCATAAAATCAGATTTGTTGACCAAAGATCACATAGAGCCTTATATTCCAAGCCCTATTAATGCTAGTTGTGTGATCATAGATGCTGATGAGTTTAAACATTATCCAACCTTTGATACTCAAATAGAGGGCATCCCTGATATATTATTGGATGAGTGGGAAACTGGAAATACTTTTAGTAATCAAGATAATGTTATTTATCTTGCTAGTTTTGGTAAATATATGATAGCTGCATCTGATCTTGTTATGCCAAATCTAATGAAAACCCAAGATGCGGATTCAAAATAGCCTAATCAACTTTGGGACTTATATTTTGATGGATCTAGGAACAAGGATGAAGCTGGTGCATGGGTTATAATTGTGTCTCTAGATGGTGACAAATATTATGCTGCATTCAGATTATCATTTCCTTGTTCTAATAATATGGCTGAATATGAAGGTTTGATATAGGACCTAGAGTGGGCAGGAAAAAGGAATGTCAAATGTTTGAGGGCATTTAGAGATACTGAATTGGTGGTCAATCAGGTGAGAGGTTCGGATGCTATTAATAATGATCTTGTAAAGTTATGTAAGTTCAAAATATTAGATATTTTAGAATATTTTGATGCATCCAACCTTATTTTTGTACCTAGAAATAAACACCAACATGCTGATAGGTTAGCTGCTATTGGTGCACAAGTCACAATTTCTGAGAATAAAGGTGTATATACGGATCAATCTCACATTAATATTTTTGTTAGTCCATCCATTCAAGAGAATGAACATAACTGGCAAGTTTTGAATACTGATGAAAAGATTTTAAATTTTATGATAGATACAAATGCCTTTTTTGCTTCTAAAAACACCAAAGTGAAACAACAATTTGAGGACTAGATTATACAATTGAAGTCAAGTAAGCTTCCTAATGGATTAGTTAGTTTGGAGTCCATCTCCAACTCTAATGATCAGTTCAAAAAGAACAAAACCAACATGCTCATCAAGGAAGATCATTATGAGGAGTTGGAGATATTTAGAGAAAAATTCTTGAAGGTTGGTAAAGTTAACTCTCCTCAAGATAAAGAGCTTATTATTGCTTTGTGTAAAGATTTCAATGAAGTCTTTTCTTACCTATTATTCTGATTTGAAAGGGTTTGATCCTCAATTGACCCAACACACTATTGAATTAGAGCCCAATCAGGCAAAGACAAAGGCCAATTAACACCAAATTAGAGCCCATAATGCTTAAAGAGCTCAATAAATTGCTAGATAGTGGAATAATATTCCCAATTAAACATACCTCTTGTGTTTCAAATTTAGTTCCTGTAAGGAATAAAAATGGGGAGATTAGACTATGTACGAATTTTAGAGATCTTAATAGGGAATCTCCGAAAGATAGACATCCTCTTCCATCAATGGAAGAAATATTGCAGTATGTTTCCGGTTCTAAAAGGTTTTCACTTCTAGATGGCTATTCTGGTCATAATCAAATATTTGTGCAAAAGGAAGATCAGTTTAAAAAAACTTTTACCACTAAATAGGGAACAATGGCATACAAAAAAAGTGCCATTTGGTTTATCAAATGCAGGTGCCACATTCCAAAAGACTATGGACATGGATTTTAAAAATCTAATGTACAAATTTGTTTTGGTTTATTTGGATGATGTTACTATTTATAGCAAGATTGCAGATTAGCATATAAGCCATTTACGGTAAGTTCTTCAAAGATGCAGAGAGTTTGGAATATCTCTTAACCTTAAAAACTAATTTTTTGCAGTCCATGAGGGTAAAATTTTAGGATATCAAGTTTCAAAATAAGGTACAACAATTGATCCTAAAATAATCCATGCAATTCTGGATTTATCTCTGCCAAAACACAAGAATGGGCTACAAAACCTTATTGGCAGAATCAGTTGTGTTAGATGTTTCATCCCAGACATTGCCAATTTATTAAAGCCCTTAACTGTAATGCTAAAGAAAAATGTGCCTTTCAGCTAGACTAAAGAGGGAAAATAAAGTTTTGAACAGATTAAACAATTCCTATCAATAGGTCCTACATTAGCTAACCCTAATTTTTCTAAAGATTTTATCTTATATTCTTATGGAGGCTATGATATTGTTTTAGTTATATTGGTGCAGAAGAATGATGATAATCTAGAACAGAGGGTTGCCTTTTTCATCAAAGAGATGGATGACTATGAACAAAGGTACATTTTTGTTGAAAAACATGTACTTGCTATTATAAAATCTTTAAAGAATTTTAAACATCTACTTGCTAGAAAAAAGTTCATCTAATGGTTCCACATCCTAGTATTAAAGAGTTCTTGTTGAAGAAGGATGTAAATGAGAAAAGAGCAGGATGGATTACCGGGGTTATGGAATATGATGTGCATATCCATGTAACCAAGCTCATTAGAGGCAAAGGTTTGTGTGCACAAATGGAAGAAAAGGAAGAAGAGGTTGAGAGTGATGAAGAGGTTGTATTTATTCAAGATAATCCTGTACTTAATGACCAACTAGTAACTTGGTTGGCTAATATGAATTTTTTTTTTACAAACTTGACAATGTCAACTAGATCTTGATAAGGAAAAAAAGGAGGTATTTCAGATTGCAATATGTTCCTTATGTTTTGGTTAATGGTATGCTTTATAGGAAAAAAAATTCTAGAATGTTACTGAAATGTATTAATATTGCTGATCAATGCAAAATATTTTCTAAATTTCATGATGGATCATGTGGAGGACACTTCAATCCTAAGACTACAACTTGGAAGATTTTAAGGGTAGGCTATTACTGGCTTGATTTATTTAGATGCCCATTCTTTGGAAAGAAAGTGTCAAAAATGTTCTCTTTTTGAAGGAAAACATAGGCTAGCGGCATTGCCACTGAAGCCTATTATTGTTGAGTAACCATTCATCAAGTTGGGAGTAGATTTCATAGGCCCCATTAACCCTAATTCTAGTGCAGGTCACAAATGGATTTTGATTGCTACAAACTATTTTACAAGGTGGAACGGAGCTATTGCATTGAAGGAATCAAGTGGATTTGTTGTTCTTAACTTCTATGAAGACATTATAACGAGGTTTGGGGTCCCTCAACCAATTATTTTAGATAATGCATTGGATTTTGTTGGTTCTAGAATAACATAATATGCTGTTAAAAATGGGATCTATCTGCATGCATCATCTAACTATTACTGTCAGCGTAATGGACTTGTTGATTCTACTAATAAAAACCTTATAAGGATTTTCAAAAGGACTCTATAGGAGAACAAGAGGTATTGGCATTCCAAACTCAAGGCAACCCTATGGCTGGACAAAACTACACCAAAGCAGATCACTGGAAGCTCACCCTATGTAATGGTTTATGGTAAAGAAGCAAGGTTACCAATTTCTATTGAGTTTCCAGCCCTATAGATAGATGGAAAAATGATGTTATTTGAAGAAGAAGATCCCCTTAAGCTAAGGTTTTCTAAACTGTTATAGCTAGAAGAGAAAAGAAGCAAAGCCTTAAAGAACATTGAGCTAAGATAGAATCAGACTAAAAGTTCTTTTGATAAGAAAGATACACCTAGGGAGTTCAAGGAAGGTGACCTAGTTCTTAAATGGGATGTGTTGAAAAGTAGACTAGGGTAGCATGATACGTTTGACAACTTTTGGTTAGGCCCATTTGTCATCATTGAATGTAAAGAGAAAAATGCCTTTCAGCTATCCACCACAGATGGATAGATCTTACCTATCCCAGTCATTGGCATCTTCCTCAAGATTTGCTTTGAGGGTTAGTATATTCTAATTCACAATTTTTATTTCAATTAGTGTTGTCAAGCACTAGGTGTCATTAAGTTTCATTTTCAATAAAGTGCCTTTAAGGCACAAGGTTAGTTGTAGGTTGCATGAGTCCTTAGTGTAGGTTAAATGAGTCCTAAGTGTAGGTTTCATGAGTCTTAGTTTAGGTGCATTTTCATTTTAATAAGGTTGCATTTGATCTATTCTAGTTTTTGACTCGATTGCCAAATGAATAAGGTTTATAGTTCATGTCTTGCAAGAAGACATCCAGTAGAAGTTGCTAGAATTGTTATCCTAATTTTGTATGTGCAGGATAATAATCAAAACAATAAAAGATTTCATATAAAGGTACACCTCTTAAATACTATTATTGAGCTAATATAGATGAGCTACATTTATATTGCATTCATATTATCAGTTACTACATTGTACTCTAAGTATTGATCATTTTCAAAATTTTAAATTCATACTTGATCATTACATTGTGCATTCAAACTAAATATAATAAAGAAATCTTCTCTTCATATTATTACTTCCACATTGGAACTTCGAGGAACATATGCAGAAAATAAAGCATGATAGAAGCATGAGTAGGGGTCCATGCATTTCCTTATAAGGTCTTCTACATTTAGGAGATGGTTTTATGATTTATCTGGGGTCTTCATGTCTTTGCATTGTCCATCATCTCTTGCATCTTAGGTCTTTAGGTCCTGTTTCCTACATCATGGAAATAAAAAGTGTTAGATCCAAGTTGGATCTAAGCAAAGCATGGAAACCAAAAAAACATCACACAACAATAATGTTTTCAGAATCGCACATTAATGCAATGGAAAAATATGCATCTACAGTAACAAAATAATAATATCAAAGGGAAATAACTCCATGAAAACCTTTACTATCTATGGTTATAATTATGCATTATACAAACGAGTTGTTGTTTTTGTAAACCAGATATCTGAACTAAAGGGTTTTAGTTCCTATAGCTGAGATACCTTTTTCAGAATAATAAGGTAGTGCTGAATTAGTGAACACAATCAATCAACCATCATCCATGCATGAATATTCATGAAACATGGAATTCAGACACAAAAAATGATCAAATGTTTTTTTTTACTAACCTGACATATGAGCTCTTTGGTGATGTTTTCAAAAAAAATAAATAGAAGTACATTCAGATGCAAGGAGTCATGAACTATGAATTCACTAATAGCAGAGAATAAAGAATTATGCATTAATTGTCATGAACCCATGCTCGAACCTCAAAAGATGCATTATCAAAAGAGAAAGAATACTATGAGTTCATGAAAGCAGAGTGAAAGGTAAAATATAGAAGAGGAAGAGATGTAGTTCATAACAATTAACTACAGAGTGAATGCATGTTGTTGCAGTTCAAAGGGACAAAAGATGCTACAAAATGAGTAGGTGCAAGACAAGTTGTGCATGTGTAGAGGAGAAATAATTGCAAATTGATATGCAAAAAGATGATCAAATTATAGTGTTATCAAATGGTAATACATGGATATGCAGAAGAAGATGAATTGCAGAACAATCAAATGATAATTTAATATTGTTATGCATTTTCACAATGAAAATGAAATTATAGTGTTTTTTAAAGATGTAAAGATGCATGTCACTTTAAGATGCTTTCTACATTTTCAAAATAATATGCATATGAAGATGGAATTCATCATGGTTTCATAAAAAATAACTGACAATAAGAAATTAAATGATGTTGATGTCAAGACACAAAGAAATTCTGATGTTGTCATAAGTACTAGTGTTCATGAATAGACTGAATCAATAATGGTTTCATCAAAGAGGAAAGTAGAAGGAGTTAACCAAACTATGTTGATGCAAGTAATGAGTGACAGTAGTATCTATCTTTCGAATTAATATGTGTATGACACTATTTTTCTAAAGAACAAGGTAACAATCATGTTGTTATAAAGAGGTGTCAAATCATAAACAATGTTACCAAATTGCAAACTGATATGCAGAAGGAGGTGAATTGCATAACGATCAATTGATAATGTAATATGTCTGTCAAATATGCACATAATGATTAAATTATAGTGATGTCTAAAAGAATAATATTGGTATGCATAAACAAAATCAGTGATAATTTAATCATAAATATCATTTATTTGCTGAGGTTATACACATAAAAGGGTAAAAGCACAAAGTTGTGTCACATTTCATGACCACTTATCAGCACAGCTAAATTTGAGTATTTCTAAATAAAAAATAATTTTCATCAAACATATGGTCTAGCTAGATTCATTCTAGCTAAGCTAGATAAGTGGTTAAAATTTTCCAATTGGAAATGTCTATTAAATGCATGTTTTATACCAATTACCAAAGAAATAAAATTATTTTAGAAACTTGATGTTTCAATAACCCCTACTCTTTTTAATGATATTTTTAAAAAATATAAAAAATATCCTTTTGTAGAGATCAGAGTCAAGATTATTGTCATATAAAGTTTATAATATTTTGATTAGATCTAATATATTATAATTTCAAAATATAACAAGTAGGTATTTTAACATTCAAGAAGATGTTGCTTCAAATAAATAAAAAAATAGTAAATCATATCAAAAAAA
>MU214676.1:168221-180244 GCA_018584345.1 Thuja plicata | reverse complement strand
GGGGTTTTCTTTCAATTAAATAAATTAGAAGAATTTTATTTAATTAAATGGGGGAAATTAAATTTAATTAAATAAGAGGAATTTTATTTAATTAAAAGGGAGATTAAATCTTTTAATTAAATAAGAGCAATTTTATTTAATTAAAAGAGAGATTAAATCTTTTAATTAGATAAGAATGATCAAACCTTAGGAAATATTGAAATAATTGAATAATTGAATTAATTACAATTTGATCAAGGAAATTGATTTGAATTGAAAATATTCCAAAGCATTGATTCAGGAAATTTGATAAATTTATAAAATAATAAATGGGGCCCAAAGTCTAGGCGACCATTTTAGGGTGCATACAATAGGTAGGTACCTTGATAGATTGATATTTAACATACAAGATGAAATTAGTCTCATAAACCCAAAGACACAAGATAAATGTTGTGAAGTGGCCTTAAGAGAATAATAAAAGTTGAGAAAGACGAGTGAGAAACATGCTAGAGGTAGAGGGAGAATATTTATGAGAAGAGGAATTTTTAGGGGAAAATTAGTTCCAGAGGACTCAAGGAGAGTCTAGCCACAATAAGAAAAGTGGAGACTCAAATAGAAGAGGAAGATATAGAGGGATGAGACTAAATAGAAGAGGAAGGTTTAGTGGACTAGGTATAGGTTCAAGATCTTTTACTAGTAGATGTTTAGATTGAAATCAAGTCAGACAGACTTCTGGTAAATGTCCTAAGAAGCAAGGTTAAAAATATCATGGAGGAGTGATAAGGAATCAGTTAGTGAAAGAGGAGGATTGTAAAATTATCAATTCACCATCTAGGCTTGCATATTCAAATTATTTCAAAATATTGATCATGAGGAAGACCCTCTTGAAGGTTGCATGTAGCCAAGAACCCCCTGAAAGGAATTCATTGTTCAGTAATTCCTTCAAGGCTAATGGAAAGGTATGTAAATTCATTTTAGATAATAGTTCAACAGATAATTTGGTAGCATTAGAGATGGTTGAAAAGTTGAAACTAAAAAGAATACGCCATCCTACCCCTTATAGGGTGTCTTTCCTTAGTAAGGGTCAACATATGCTTGTGAATGAACAATCATGGGTAGAATTCCAAATTGTGGAGTATAAGGATCAGATCATCTCTGATGTGATCCTCATAGATGCCTATCATTAAATTTTAGGCCATCCATTGTAGTATGACCTAAAATCCCAACATGATGGACAAAATAAATCTTATGTCATTACAAAGAATGTTGTAAATTATACCATGAGTCCCTTACTTTATGATGGTGCTGACCAAAAGATAGGATCTAGTGTCATGGTAGTGGGTGAGAAGGAGTTCCTAGATACCTTGAAGGAAAGGGGTGACTTAGGATTTTATTTGATTTTGAAACCTATGGAAGAATCAGATTTCTAAACCAATGAAAATAAGGGCATTACTAAAGAGGTGCAAAATTTGTAAGAGAAGTACAAGGACATGCTAGTTGAAGAGATGCATAATTCCCTACCTCTAATTAGAGACATATGTCATCAAATAGACCTAACACCAAGAGCCACATTACCAAAAAAATATGCATATAATATGAAACCCTCTCAGAATGAATAAGTTGCAAAGTAAGTTCATGAACTATTGGATAAGGGATTGGTAAGGAAAACACTGAGTCCATGTGTAGTATCCAATTTTGTAGAACCAAAAAAATATGGTAAGTAGACACCATGCATATAGATGCAAGGGTCATTAATAGAATAGAAATAAGGTATAGG
Source organism: Thuja plicata (assembly GCA_018584345.1). Classification (NCBI taxonomy): domain Eukaryota; kingdom Viridiplantae; phylum Streptophyta; class Pinopsida; order Cupressales; family Cupressaceae; genus Thuja; species Thuja plicata. The sequence continues at coordinate 178,488 of MU214676.1, read as the reverse complement.
TTCCCAATGCCTATAATTGATGACCTAGTGGATTGCTAATGTGGAGCATGTTGTTTTTCAATAATTGATCTAGAAATTGTCTATCACGAGATAAACATCAGAGAGGGGGATGAGTGGAAGATGATCTTTAACACCAATGTAGGAATATATGAGTCGTTGGTGATTCCTTTTGGGATATCTAATGCTCCTAGAAACTTTATGTGCCTCATGAATGAGGTATTGAAATATTTTATCGGTAAATTTGTTTTAGTTTATTTGGATGACATATTGGTTTATAGAAGGTCAAAGGAGAAGCATTTGAGACACTTAGACATAGTGTTAAGGATATTGCATGAAGAAACTCTCATGATTAACTTGGAAAAATATGATTTTATGAAGGAATAACTAGTCTATTTTATATTTGTGATCCCAAAGGGAGGCTGGAAGATGGAATCTTCCAAACTAAATGCCATATGTAATTGGACAACCCCAAGGTCAGTCGGTGATGTTAGGAGTTTTCATGAAATTTATAGTTTCTACAGGAAGTTCATCAAAAAATTTAGTCACATTTGTACACCCATTATAGAAAATATTCAATGGGGAAACAAATACATGTTTTATTGGACTAGTAAGGTAGATAAAGTATTTGAATATTTGTAGAAGAGGGTTGCACAATATCCCATACATTTTTTGCCTAATTTCAACAAGGTTTTCACCATTGAATGTGATGATAGTAATCATGTTATAGAGGTAGTTTTGAGCCAGGAGGGTAGGCCAGTAGAATTCTTCTATAAAATTATTAATGAGGTAAAGAGGAAGTACTCCTCATATGATATAGAGTTTTATGCTATGTTTCAGGCTTTAAAAAAAGGAGACACTATTTGTTACCTAGATAATTTATTATCTATATTGATTACCATGCTTTGATTTTTCTTAATGGATAGGAAAAAATTAATTAAAGTCATATGAAGTGGGTGGAGAACTCTTAGGCTTACACATTCACTATAAAACAAAAAAAGGGATAGTCCAATATTATAGAAGATGCATTTAGAAGAAGGGCATTGATGTTTTAGGTAGCACAGTTGTAGATCATGTGAATTGATTCCCTCAAATAAATGAACATGGATGATGTGGACTTCAAGGAGATTTATGAGGTCTTTAGTAAATTTTTTGATTCCTTTTATAGTTAGTATTCTGATTATCTATTATAGAATGGATTTTTGTTTAAAGCAAATCAATTATGTGTTCCAAACTATTTAATGAGAGAACATTATAAAGGAAAAAAAATGTGTGAGTTTAGGAGGGCAGTTTGGTCTTGATAAGACCTTGGAGTAGAATAAGAGATGCTATTTCTTGCCCAAGGTGCAATAATATGTCAGAAGGTTTTCAGAAGGGTATATAACATGTTAGAGGTCTAAAGGGTATCATCCAATATAAGAATTTATCAAACACTCCTCACTCCATGAAGACTATGGGAGAGTGTGAGAATGGAATTTGTGTTAGGACTACAAAAAAAACAAAGGGGTCATGACAATGTTTTTGTGGTGGTAGAAAGGCTTAGAGAAATGACATAGTTCATTCAATGTAAATGTAATAATGAAGATTCACACATTACAAGGATATTCTTCAAGGATACTTTAAGAATCCATGGGTTACCTCTGAACATTATCACTGATAGGGACTCAAAATTTGTAGGTCATTTTTGCTGGACCTTATGGAAAAAGTTGGGAAGTAATTTGTCCTTCATCTCTACAGACCATCATTAAATAAATAATCAAGATGAGGTGGTGATAGGATCTTTGGGAAACCTTTTGATATGTTTGAAAAGGGAACATGGAAAAGCTTGGGATATGGTCCTACCTCAGGAAGATTATGCCTGTAATGATTCCATAAACAAGAGTATAGGTAAAAGTTAATTTGAAATAGTACACGACATTCACCCAAGGAGAATATTAGAACTTAGATATATATAATGGATTTATAAGAGAAGTACACAAGGTGAATGCTTTGCAAAAGTTATGAAATACATTCATGAGAAAGTAAGAGAACCTCTCCAAAAGAAAATAGACAAATACCAGGAAAGGACAGATGAAAAGAAGATGGATGTACAGTTCAAAGTAGGATATTTTTGGTTGGCACATCTTGAGAAAGAGAGATTACCAAATAGAAAACATACGAAGCTAATGATGAAAAAGATAGGACCTTACATGATAGTGCACAAGTTTGGTATGAATTCTTATGAAATTGAACTACCTCTTATGGTAGAAATATAACCTACTTTTAATGCATCTGATATGTTTCCATTTAAGGATTGTTTAATTAGAGGTTCTAATTCAGGTACTGTAGTAGAGGAGGTTGATGATTTGGTAAAAGAACTACCACCTAGCCAATCTTTGAGACTAGAATGCATCTTACATAGAAAAGAGGTAAGGAAGAATAGGGAGAGGGAATATAAAGAATAATTGATAAAATTGTAGGACCTTCTTGAAGAATATCCTACCTGGATGGATGCAAATGACATAAAGAAGCATGTCACTATTGTTGAATATTTGATCTCAAGAGGGATTTGAGATTGATTTCTCCCCTAGGGTATGGTGCATGACCACTGATGACTCCACTAAATATATAAGATGTATACACATTATTTAGAGTTTATTTTGTTTTAAAAAGGTCCCTTGGACCATTTTGAGATGCTATGAATCAGTTTCTAAAGTTTTTATGATATTTTTCTCCTTTGTACTCATTTAGGACCTAGTTGGTCAAACTATGGTCAAACCTTCAAAAATGTGAGGATGAAGTAGAATTGTCATTTTTTAGAAATTTTAAGCCATTTTAGGCATAGTTTTAGGGTCATAGGAGGTCACTAGGTGGTTTAATGTTCAAAATTACAAAAGTTGTCAAAGTTGCTTGAGCAACTTTTATAACTTTTAGTGCAAAATTAAGAAACTTGTAAACCCAACGGTCTAATGATTCAAAAATAAGTTGGAAATAATTTAGGGTGGATTTATTTGGCTATTTGTGCCTCTTTTTGTTGAGGCATAGATATTTGTTGAAGTTTTGAAGTTGATCAATAAAAAATTTCTCTGAATTTTCCTAATATTCCATGACTTTCTTAAAAATAGTTGATTTATATGACCTTGTATAATTGGAAAGAGTATGAAAAAAATATGGATGTGTAGATATATGAATCACCCTTCATTTTATTTTTTATAATGATCCATTAAGTTTTTTAGTTATATGATGCAATTAGGGCAACTGTAAGCCTCAAAATGACCCAAATAGGCCAATCTATCCCAAACTCCTTGATCTGAAAACCAAAATGCTTCACACTTATTAATGGTCTTGGAAAAGGACTTGGTTAGGCTATCAAAACCTAAACCCAAATGAGAAACCTAATCACTATGTTTTACCAATCCTATTACACCATCTACCATGAATGGCTTCATAAGCACTTTGACCCAAACTTCTATCAATACCCCCAAAATGACTTAAGGGACCAGGGGTCACCTATGATCATAGGTGGGGTCTATCTAGGTCCCTATCACTTAGTTCCAATGGTTCTTTCACTAAAATGCAACCCATACACCATAGTTGCTTCACAACCTCAAGACTAGGCTTCTAGCCTTTTTTCAGAAGGAAATTTGATCTTAAATGAGATTTTTCCACATGAATCACTAAAATGATTTTGGATTTAGGAACCCTTTATGTCCTAAGACCTTGGACTTAAGCCCTAGAACTTGTAAATGAGAAAGAGACAGAAAGATACACAAAATTGCTTAAGAAATTAGGGCTAATTAGGCCTCCATTTACACTAGAAGTACCTTTTAGATGCATAAAAATGAGAAACCAATGATTGGATCATGGGAGGTTTTTTAAAAGGCTCTCCTTATCTGACTTAGGGCCTCTGATCAATTCCCAAATGGAGGTTATGACTGCTGTCCTAATTCTGTGATGGTGCATACATAAGGATATACACCTACGGCATCACTTTTCTTCTACTTCCCTGCAATTTGAAAAGCCTATCTTGCAGAATATCAAAGAGCATCATATCAAAAATATTTCCACCAAGGTACATTAGATTCCCATGGTGGAAAGTGGAAATACACTAAGTTTACTTAGAAACCCTGATTTAGGGCCTAAAATCTAGGCAACGAGTTTGTAAATTCTATAACTTGCAAACCAGGATTGTTCAACACATGATACCAAAACCAAGTGGAAGAAGGTTCAAAGAAATAACCTTGGGTTTCATAATTTCATGTCCCTCTATTTGTACTAGGCCGTACACAGTGACTGTTCCTCGGAAAATGCAAGAAAATGGTTATTTTATTAATTTCAGAATGCCAAATTACATCATTAGCCTACCACCTACCTGAAATGGATTTTTTAGGAACTCCCAATGGTTACATGAAAATTTTGAACTATTTTGACCATTTGGGAGTTGTTTTTCAAAATGTTGTCAAGTTTGCTCAAAAGTTGCTTGACAACTTTTGAGTAACTTTTGCATTATTTGCAATTTTGCAAATTTGATGACCAAACTTGGTTAAGATGTTATTTTAGTGATCCCTAGTGGATCCAAACATAAGAAACATAATAATACCTATTTATAGGGTTTTGGATCATTAATGGCCAATAGTTGACTAAGGGCTTATAATGTGCCAACTTGGAACTATGACCTTACAAGGTGATCCATTGTCTATCCCAATGTCCTATCATTTCCAAAGGCCTCTTAAGACCTTGAGAGAACCACTAGGGTCCATGTGAATACTTTTTTCAATCAGGGTTCTCCTGCACCATACTCCCCATGATATTTGAACTCAAGTTCCCACTTGAGGATAGCTGGGCAATAGTGGTGCCATGTTGATGAATCTAATCCTCTGTCATCCAGGTAGCATCCATTGAGGGGAGTCCTTTCCATTTTACTAAGTACTAAATGTACTTGTTATTTCTTATTTGTTTCAAAACTTTGGTTTCCAAGATGATGTCTAACTCCATTTGCTTACTTGGTGGGAGATCTATTACATAGTCTTCAGTCTCTTCAACTTGTGATCCCTGCACATTTATAATTTTTGCAACACACTTCTAACGATTTAAGTCTGAAATATTAAAAATAGGAGAAATCAGTAAGGTAGGGGGAAAGGAAATATCATAATCATTTTCACCCATCTTGGTGAGGATTGTGCAAGATCCAATCTTTTTCATGTACAACTTTGAATATCTGCCTTTAGGGAGTCTCTCGTTCCTTAGGTATGCCCATACCTTGTCTCCAACTTTGAAGTGGACTTCTCTTCTCCTCTTGTCTACTTGTGCTTTGTATTTCACAGTTGATTGTTGAAGTGCCTTCTTTACTGTTGTCTGCACTTAAGTAATGAGTTTTTCTAGTTCTTTACGTTGTGCACTAACCCTAAAATCATATGGTAACTCTACTAAATCCAATGGGCCTTTGGGGTGCAGCCCATACATTGTTTGAAATGGTGTTTTTCCAGTGGACCTATTCATGGAGTCATTGAAAGAAAATTATTCTTGTGGCAAGATCATGTCCCAACTTTGGGTGTATTGTTTGGTTAGGCATCTCAAGAGGTTTCTAAGGGACCTGTTTACCACCTCTATTTGCTTATTTGTTTGTGGGTGTTATGCTGAACTATAAGTCAGATTTGTGCCCAAATTCTTGAAGAGTGTCCTCGAAAGGAATCAATCCCAACACTCTGAAGTTTTATTTCTTTAACCAAGGTGATCCTTCTACTTAGGGCATCAATCAATTTGTTTTCCACTCCTTTTTTATGCTTTATGTTGAAGGTATATGCCTACAACTGCTCCATCCATTTGATATGTTTGAATCCAAGTTTCTCTTGGCTATTTAGAAAACTTAAAGCATGGTTGTCAGTATAAACAAAAAATTATTTAGGGAGTAAATATTCTCTCCACATTTTCAAGGCTTATACCATTGCATAAAGTTCTAAATCATAAGTAGAGTACCTTTTCTTGGCATCATTCACTTTTTCTGAGAAGAATGCTATGAATTTACCTTCTCAGCTCAATATTGCACCTATGGCCAAGTTGCTTGCATCTATTTCAACTGTGAATACCTTATTGAAGTCAGGGAGTACCAAGATTGGGTATTGTGCCACTCTGTTCTTGAGATATTGAAAGGCATCTAATACTTCTTTAGTCCACTCAAATCTGGCCTTCTTTCCACCTTTTAGTGTGTCCAACATAGGAGCACACACATGGCTAAAATTCTTGATAAAATTCCTATAAAAAGTTGCTAAACCATGAAAACTTCTAACATCACCTTGGTTCTTTGGTGGAGGCCAGTTGACTATTGTTGCAACCTTCTCTGGATCCATTTTGAGAGTTCCTTGGGAGATGAAAAAACCTAAGAAGAAAAGTTACTTCTTCATGAACATACGCTTTTCCAACTTAATCACTAACTTGTGCTGATGAAGTCTTTTCAAAAACTCTTCCACATGTTCAAGGTGTTCCTCTCTGCTATGACTGAAAATCAGAATGTCATCCAAGTAGATGACTGCAAACTTCCCAATAAAATCAATAAAAATCTCATTCATGAGCCTCATGAATGTGCTAGGAGCATTACTCAAGCCAAATGTCATAACGAGCCACTCAAACAATCCCTCATTTGTTTTAAATGTTGTCTTCCACTCATCTCCTGGTTTAATTCTAATTTGATGGTAGCTTGATCTCAAATCAATCTTGGTAAAGTAACAAGCAGTGCCTAATTGGTCCAGAAGATCCTCCATTCTTTGAATGGGGAACCTGTATCTTATTTTTATTTTGTTTAGGGCCTTTCTTTCAGTGCATAATTTATATTTTCCATCCTTTTTGGGGGCCAAAACTGACGGGACAACACATGGACTGAGACTCTTTTGGATGAGTCCCTTTTCTAATAGTTCATTCACTTGCCTAGCAATCTCTGCATGTTTCACTAGTGTCATCTTGTATAGGGATTTTTTTGTCAAAGAGGAGCCAGGGATCAAGTCAATTAGATGACTGATATCTCTCAAGGGAGGGATGGTTGTGGGTAGGTCACTAGCAGTGACATCATTGTATTTGGAAAGAAGTTTCTTCACTTCATCTTGTATAGGGCCATCACTAACAAACCTTACATTATCCTTAGGCTTGGAGACTAAGACATAGGATTTAGTTTCAGGTTCTTTCAAAAATTTTAACATTTCTTTCTCCCCCATGGCTATGAAAGTTGGTTCTTTCTTAGTCTTGTTATTAGGCAGGGGCTTCATGGTGAATGTTTTCCCATCCTTGGTGATAGAGTAGGTATTTTTCCTACAATGGTGTGTGGCATCAACATCATACTACCAAGGCTTGCCTAGGAGAATGTGGGAGGCATCCATTTCAACAATATTAGAGAGAAATTTATCTTTAAAATCTGCTATTGAAAACTCTATCCATGCTTGTTCAGTTACTAATGTTTGCTGACCCTTTGTTAACCAAGACACATAGTAAGGAAAAGGATGAGGCTTCTTGGGAAGATTTAGTTTTTTTACCATTTCACTAGACACTAAATTATTAGTTGCGCCAAAATCAATAAGTAAATTACATACCTTCCCATTGCACTTGATCTTTTTCCTAAAGAGGTTATTTCTTTTAGGAGGCTCTTGGGTTTTTGGAACTTGGAGGAAGACTTGTCTCATGATCAAGCATTGTCATTCCTCTTGTTCTAAGTCCCTTTTTTTTTCCCTCTTTCTTGTCTTCTTCAATGATTTGTGCTCTCCTTTCTCCTTTTTTGTTATTGTGCTTCTTCTTAGGGCATCTTCCTGCATGGTGTCCCAACTGATTACAGTAGTAACACCTTAGTAGTTCATTGCCTCTTCCTGTGTTTGTTCTTCCCCTATGGAAGTGTCTTCTCACTCTATATTTTCCTCTTGAATTTGAATCATTGTTCTCTTTGTCTCCTTGGTCAGGGGTCGTGCTTCTATTGCCACTGTACTACCCTCTATTCCAAGAGGTTCCTCTCCCTCTAAAGTTCTTCCCACTTTCATTACTCTTTCCCCTTCCAAAATCTTACTCTATCTTCCACTTTTCCTCCACCTTGAGTGCCATTTGATAGCACTTGTTCACTGTGGTAGGGTAGTGTAGGATGAGTTCCTCTTGAATGGATACTTTAAGTCCATTAATATACCTTGCTAACTTTTCCTCTTCATCTTCTGCTACATCTGTCTTCATACATAACTTTAGGAACTCCTCGGTATATAGGCCTACATCCATATCCTTTTGCTTTAGGATTGTCTTCCTCCTATGGAGTTTAAATCCATAGTCTTTATGCACATAGGTCTCTTTGACCAATGCAATCATTTTGTTCCATGAAAAGATCATACTCTTCCCATTCTTCACACTCTCTCTTTGGATGAAGTTCTACCAAGTTAGGGCTGCTCCCTTCAACTTGGATCTTTCTATTTTCACCCTCTACTTCTCAGATATGTCCTCACACTCAAAAAAACTTGTTAGGGCCTCTATCCAATCTAAGGCCAATTCTGCATTCATTTTCCCATTGAAAATTGGTAGATCCTGTTAGGGATTTTTCTTGTATGAATCACAGTGCTTGAAAAAACTACTTGAACACTATGCCTCCTAATACTGATTCAGAGACAAGAAAAGCCTAATTTCTAAGGACTGGATAAGGTCCTTCTTTGTTTTTGAGCTCCACAAATACTCAGGCAGGTTTTACCTCTTAAGATTACTGTTTACACAGTATTTGTTGATGTGGACACTGATTGGTTATGTATCTTTATTGAACCAACTTATGAATTATCTTGGAAATGACCAAGCATAACCATAAACAAGATATTACCATAAAAACCATAGTTATAAGCATAACAATAACCAGTGATACAAGGATTCTCATCCTTCTTCCTTTTCTTTATAGGAGGGATAACCTAAGGGATTCACTCTTCAAGGAATCAATAAAATGGATAGTGTCCTGCTGACAGAGGTCCTTAACAAGTTCAGTTTGTCTATTCTTAGTAACAAAATATTTTAATTGATTTGGTTTTGATAACTTGGAATATCTCAGACACAGATGGATGATCAGACTGTTTCTGGGCCAGTGCCTATCCTTTGGGCTATAGAGTCAAATATAAGCTAAGATATCATAAAAAAAAAACACAGTAAACTGCCTTACAGTTCACATGCAACTCAGATAAATTACCTTACAAGTTATCCTGTCACCTCAAATCTATTGTATCAAATTCTTAATCAAAGCAGCATGCTCTTTAAAATCACTTACAAAATTTAATTCTTTCCTTGAAAGAAACTTGCAAGTAATCAAATGGTTACCTTATAACCAGAATGCTACAGAATACCTTGTAAACTTAGCATATAAAAGAATACACAGAGAATAAAAAGACAGCAATAGAGGAGAGTAAAATTGCACCGTATTTTATTTATATAATCCAGCTTGTCATACATGAAAGATGATACAGCTTCAAAAGATAGACATAAATCAGAATATCTGAATTCTGTAGTATATTATCTCTTCTCCAAAAAATGTTCCAATATCAAAGACCTCTAACTATTACAATTCTTATGCTATATATAGATTTTAGACCATCTTGGAATCCCTAAGGATACAACAAGCTTCAGATGGTCTCAAAACCCTAACCCTAAAGATACAAGAGAGACAAAAGAGAGAGAGAAGAAGCGGTAAAAAGACAGAGTCAAAAAGGTATAATCAGATATCTCTTGTTCTTCTCCCGATCTAGCGACTGCAATCTGATTTGTAGATGGTAGCTGGTGTAGTTATGCTGAGTCCGGATAGTTGTTCTCGCCTGCTCACCTACATCTCCTTTTGAAATAACTGTCCATCTTGTCTATGAATAGTGGAGCGCCAAGTGTTTACCTCACTCATCATCCAAAATTTCTTCCTCTACCACAGGCTTATTTTTCTTCGGTGTTGTCATGACTTCCCATGCCTTTACTTCATCGTCTGTTGGCCAATTGAAGTCCTAAGTACTTTGTACCTGCACCTTTTTCCTGTCCCATCTTACATCAGTGATGTTCTTGACATCAAGTAGGAACTTGTTCATATCTATTTCAGCCTTGAAGGCCTCATCCAATATTAAATTAAATCCTTCTATATCAACCTCAGTTCCCAAAAGAAAAGCCTCTTCACTAGGCATCTTGGTGTCAAAATCACTTCTCCAGGTATCTATAGCTTTTACCTGGTCATCATCTCCTTTTAAGGCAGGAATAAACCTATTGAAATCAGCTGAAAAGAGACTCAATTTAGCCTCTATCTGGTTCAATTTTCCCTTGAAGA
>MU214676.1:155916-166108 GCA_018584345.1 Thuja plicata | reverse complement strand
TCTCTTTATAATGGCAGGGCCTAAGCAATTGGATGATCTTCAATGGGACTCTAGTCCTGCTTGTCCCTAAACTTTGCACAATTGGATACACAATCCAATTTTGGAAGGCACAGTAGTCACATTCTCTGGAAGTATAATTCCAAACCCTAACCCAGAACTGGATAGGATTTGGTTGTGCTTGGTAGAATCTCTGAGGAGACAAGTCATGAACCTTCATGATTACAAAATTGAAATATAAGAGAAGGTGCATTAGAACTAAATAATGCAAGAATTTGGGCTCCTTCTCCTTATGGTTCTTTAATTTCTTCTGCATTGCAACAAAAACCTCGTGCATTTCATCTATTATATGCTGAATGTAATCATAACTGGTGCTTGAATGCACTTCTTATAGGTCTAAAACCATCATCAAGATACCAGAACTGATCCTCTCCGCATCTCCATCAATCCCTAGAACTCTACATAGGGCATAAGCATTGTATTTGATGTAGAAGTGCAGGTCCTTGTAATAATATGGATAGGGCTCAACCATAGGATTTAAGTAATTTTTCAATTCTTTCAACATATGCTTCTGCAACAAGCCCTTTGCAATACCAGGCTTAGAACTGTATCTCTTTTCCTGCCTCTTCATGTCAATTTTTGTAGACATGGTACTGAATAAGCCAAAGGCTTGCATGAATGAGTTTCTGTTTAAAATTAACAGGGCAGTGCCATCATCCCTTTTGATGGTCTTTGTGAGGGTATCATAATGATTTGGTAGGTCAAGAAATAGGTCTACATCTAAGAAAACATCAGGAACAAGTAATCTAGCCAGACCACATGTCCAAGGGTTTGAAATTGGGATGGGCTTATCAGAATTCTTATAGAAGTATGTGAAAAGAGAGTAACCTATTGTGCCCAGGGTCAGAGCATCCTAAATGTTTTTGTACTCGTCCAAGAGGAAACTAGCATTGGCCTTCTTATTCTGTGTTGAACCTAGCAGAAGCTGGAGAAACTCATCTGAGTAACTAGGTTTTCCTTTCTGTTCCTCTCCACTGCCTCCACTTGTTGAAGCGACGCTCACTGCTCTACTCATATCTACAACACCTTGAATCTTTTTTCTCTAACTGATATTGAAACAAATATAATCTCCAATATCAGCTGTCTGCTCTGAGCACAATCTTCTGCAATTTAGAACTTCACTGATCAACTTTGAATATACTGCAAACTGCACAAAATATCACTTCTCCTGAAAGTTAGCAACTTGGCTCTGAAAGATGAAAGCATGGTGAACAAGAATGAATGCATTATCAACTCCTTATAGCTGTCATTCAGAGTGCACAACTCATAATTCAGAAACATCAGTTCTGGCATTAATTTGGCATGCTGTGAACTTTGAAAAACCTAGCCGTAGTTGCATGAAGTTGACAGGAAATCAAATATTCAAAAATGGATCCTCGGAGAAATCATATAACGTTTAAGAAAGATAACATGTCACTGTCTGATTTGTTGTCTTTCATACATCTCAGCTACCCTTAATGCACAGTAATCAAAATTTGAGCCTCTGATTGGTTGCCAAGAGATTTCCATTGTCACATCAGAAAACTGCCGCCATTTTTGAGATTTTGTAATTAGGCGACCCCGCGACTGCATTAAGTCTCTTTGTTGTGGGCCTTTGTCATTAACCATGGTTCTATCTCCAGACTTGGAGACAATGTATTTTCTTAACTTTGGCTGACCCAAGTGATCTTCTGGCGATCTCGCGACATAACTAAAATCAAAGTCGCGCGCAGTTAACCTTGACTCATCTTTCTTTCTGAGACATGGTGACTAGCCGTTACTATTAACCCTTACGGTTGTCTCATTGTCACTAGATGCTTACTTTCTGTTTCAATACCACGCGACAACCTTTAGTCACCCAGTCGGGAGATATATTCAACTTTACCTTAACACGTTATATGTGCCTTTTCTTTATTTATAGCGACTGCGCGACATACCCTAATCGCCAAGTTGGGAGGACTTTTTCCTTGGGGCACTTTTCTTTCCAGACTCTATGACCACCGTTGGATCTTCTAACTCCATTTGACGGCAGTCGTTTAATCACCAGATGATCAGGCATACCCTTAAATTATTTCCAGACACCGCGACTAAAGGAAAAGCACCTTAGTCTCGAAGTCGCTGAATCCACTTCTCCTTTCTTGAGGTCATGCGATCACCCACTTTCCTTATGATAGATTTCGCCCAATTATTGGTTTTCCTTACTGCATAATGGAAAACTGAAGCATTTTTCTTGTCCTAGCGACATCCTGACTAAACATTACTGCAACCACAAATGGTTAGTCGCATAGTCTGAACTGAAATCTCTTAACCAATATTCTATTCTGAGACCACACGACTGAAGGAAAACTTAACTGCTAGCTTTGGCTTGATTTGGCGATAACGCGACATGAAGTAATCGCGAAGTCTGAGAACATTTTTGTAACTATGAGAATTCTCCTGTGATCACCCGACTAACAGTGGGTCCCATCTTTATAAGGCTTTGTAACATGAAGATCTTGCGACTACCCGATTGAAAGAAATCGCTAAGTCTCAGAATGCTGAAGGAATATTCTAATTCTAGATGAGACTACGTGACACAAGGAAAAAGCAAAGTTGGGCAAGCAAATGGGATATTCGCTCGGGGTAAAGCAATGAGGTGACTTGAAATAAAACACATGCCTTTAGTGAATGAAAAAGGTAACGCTAAAACATAAGGCGTGACCTAGGATTTAAAATTCATTGTTTAACACTTGGATAACTAGGGTTTTTCAGGATTTTTGCAATTTTAGCAGGGTTTAGACTTGAAGACCTAAAAACATGACATGGGTAAGGCAAGGAACGAGGAGAACCAGCAAAAATAGGAAATACAACCAATAGTGGCTCTGATTGCAGATTGGCTAAACTCAGTTTATGACAAAGAACCACAGAATCTCTGGTTGCAGACCACCTCTCACAGAGCAAAACCCTAAAGCAGAAAGGGAAATATGCACAGAATTTACAAACAAGGGACAAGGAAAGGAGAATATAATACATACTTGCTTGTGCAACCTGGACCTTTACTCAAAGAAAGGCTTCAAAAACTAGCCATGCACAGGCAGCTCAAAAAGATCTCCTTCCATATTCTTCAATAAGTATGAGTCTTTGCCCAATTTTTTTGCAATAATGAATGGTCCCAGCCACAAAGACTCAAACTTCTTATGCTTGGCTTTATCTTCTGCCCTTGCATTCCATTGGAGAACTAAATCATCAGTTTGGAATTTTCTCTCAGTAGCTCTCCTGTCAAATAGATATTTCATTTGCTGTTGCAGCTTCATATTTTCTTTCTGACTATTTCTCCTCATTTCATCCAATTCATTCAGCTGTATTATTCTGTTTTGCATATGGTCAGAGACATCTAAATGTTCTTCTTGTATGTATTGGCAAATGGGCAATAAATTTTTAATAGGTAACCTTTCTTACAAACCATACACCAACTCAAAAGGTGATTGACCAGTTGCTTTCTTAAGTGTTATCCTATCAGCCCAAAGAGCTAATCTCAATTTTGTGTGCCATGTCCTCTTGTTCTGTTCCAGAGTTCTCTTCAATATTTTCAATATAATTTTATTGCTAGACTCAGCTTGTCCATTGGACTGTGGGTGATATGGGGATGAATATGATATTGTAATCCCATACTGTTCACAGAAACTTGTCATTTCTTCTGATCTGAAACTCATAGCATTGTCCATAATTAATTTGTTTGGCACACCAAATCTGGTCAGAATGTTGTCTAATAAAAATTCAGTAACCACCTTACTAGTTTCTTTCCTTGTGGGGATAGCCTCAATCCATTTAGTAAAGTAATCTGTGGCAACTAGAAGCCAACTGTGCCCTGCACTAGAATTTTCTTGAAATTCACCAATAAAATCAATGCCCCATACAGCAAAAGGAGCCTCAGTGCTCACTGGGTTGAGCAATAGAGCACCTGCAAACTTCAACTTATTGGAGAACCTCTGACATGGTTCACATTTCCTAACATGTATGTAAGTATCTTTGAACAAGGTAGGCCAATAATATCCTGCCCTCAGAATCTTATGAGCAGTGGTTTTAGCAGAAAAATGACCTCCACACTCTCCTTCATGCATCTCTATTAGGACTTTCTCTGCTTGATACTTGTCAAGGCATAGTAATAGAACACCATTCTTATCTTTCCAAAATAAATATCCTTGAATCAAAAAATATTTTTGAGCTTGCAACTTCAAACTTCTCTTCTGATTATTAGATAGATGATCAGGACACTTAGCATTTTTGAGGAAGAATACAATATCAGTGTAATATGGTTGCCTCTCTATGCTGGTAATGGCTTGATATTGTGCCTCTATTTGATTTGATTGCACTAAATCCAAGTTCTCCTCTGTCATTAGCTTTTTCAAGCCTTGACCTCTTACCAATTTGGTGATACTAATTTCCAAATTGAACTCTTGAATTCTTGTAATCAACTTACACCTCTTACTAGTAACCTCTGACTGGGTAAGAATATCTTTAACTGCTGAATGTGGAACATAGGCCTGCACCTTGGCACACACCAAATAAGGCCTAAAATATTTCATAGCCTTTACTAAAGCATAGGCCTGTTTCTCCATTATTTCATAATTAAGTTCTGCAGCCTGCAAGGATTTACTATAAAAAGCTATAGGATGTTCAAATCCTTGCTCATCTTTTTGAAGCAAAATTGCAGCAATTGTATGGAATGAAGAAAATGAAAATAGGGAGAAGGGCTTAGTGTAATCTGGGGATTTCAACACTGGAGTTTCCTGCATTGCCTTCTTTATCCCTTCAAAAGTTTGTTGAGCCTCATCATTCCAAAAAAACTTAGTATCTTTTTTCAACAACTTCACAATAGGCTTGACAATTTCAGCAAAATTAGCTACAAACCTTCTGACAAAATTAATCTTTCCTAAGAAAGATTTTACACCTTTTAAGTTTTTTGGGGCAACAACTTTTTGAATTGCTTCTACCCTCTCAGGGTCTATTCTTACCCCTTGTCTAGGCACTATATGCCCAAGCAATTTTCCCTCCTTTACTGCAAAGTGGCATTTCTCAGGGTTTAAAGAAACACCATATTATAATGCTTTACTAAAAATATTACCCAAATGATCACAATGATCATTAGCCCTCTTAGAATATGCAGTTAAGTCATCTTGGTACACAACCATGAACAAATCAATAAACTCTTTGAAAGCAACATCCATGGCTCTCTGAAAAGTTGCACCTGCATTTATCAGACCAAAAGGCATTCTGATATAAACATATGTTCCCCAAGGAGTAGTAAATGCAGTCTTATATTATTTTGACTCCTTGACAAGAACCTGGTTGTAACCTGAAAAACCATCCATCATTGATAGTAATTCACAACCAGTCACCTTATGCAACATTGCTTCCATATTAGGCAGTGAATAATTATCTTTCAATGAAGCAATATTCAGATTCCTGAAATCAACACATAATCTGATGTCACCATTCTTCTTTC
The DNA here is from genome assembly GCA_018584345.1 of Thuja plicata. Taxonomy (NCBI): domain Eukaryota; kingdom Viridiplantae; phylum Streptophyta; class Pinopsida; order Cupressales; family Cupressaceae; genus Thuja; species Thuja plicata. The sequence goes on along the minus strand of MU214676.1, from coordinate 160,587 downwards.
TAACTAGCACTAGATTTGATACCCATGTTGAATGTCTAATAGGTTGGATTATCCCAGCATCTTTGAGTTTCATCAATTCCTACTGTATTTTTGGAGCCAACAAAGGGTTAATGGGTCTTTGTTTTTGTCTAAAAGGCTTGACATCTGATTTCAATGGAATCTCATGCTGGAAGAGGTCCTCTTTATATGCCTTCAAGTCCTCATATGACCAAGCAAAAACATGCTTGTATTTTCTTAGTAACTTGATCAGGTTTATTCTTACATGAGAGTCCAAACCTTTTCCTATGTAAACTATTTGAGGACTGTTTTCTGATCCTAAATTGATTTCTTCCAAATCCTCAAAATTGGCATTGCTTATCTTTGCTGAATCATTTTGTTTACTAACAAAAAATGCTTCAAGTTCAACCAAACCCCTAGGAATCTGATTATAACTCAATTGAACAACTTCATTTCCAAAGATGTATTCTTTTCCATTATCTGATTCTACTAAGGAACTGCAATCTATGGTCTGGTTTTCATATTGGTCTAAACATTGCATGAACCTTAGAATATCCTGATCATCTTGGAACACTTTCCAGTTATATATGTTGTCTGGGATAACTGGTCTTGTTTTAACTTCAAGTATTGATACTCCATGTAAGGTCAAATCATCATTTTTCAAAGCAACATTTGCTAGAAAATTAGCCATAATATTCTTTGACCTTTCCAACCAAGTTATATCAAAAGCATCAAACATCTCAAGTTGATCCCAAATAGCATGCTTGTACATTTTCAATCTATCATTTTTCACAGCATATTTGGATCTGACTTGTGCTACCACTAACTCAGAGTCACCATAAACCTTTAAACATTTAATACCATGTTTGATAGCAATTTCAAGTCCTAAAAATAAGGCCTCATATTCTGCATTATTATTAGTACACTGAAAAGCCAGCAAAAATGAGTACTTAAAAGTTGTACCTGATGGGGATATCAATAATACTCCTGCTCCTAATCCTTCTTTTGAGAAAGCACCATCAAAGTACATTTTCCATATCCCATCTTCTTGTAAGATTAATTCTTTTCTCAAAGAATTAGCTCCTTGATCCTCACAACAAAGTTCTTCTTTTTGCATTCTGAAATTTTCCATGTCTATGTCAATGCAACAGTTCACATGAGTATCCTCATACTTTTCTATCATGTGGGGAGTTTGGCTCTCTCTTGAAACATTGACATTTTCTCCAGCAATATTGAAAGTAGCAAATGACAAATCATTTTGTATACTTCCTCCCATTGATGCACTCCACTCTCTTGACAATAACATGCCATAATGAGGTGGTATATCAACCACAAGAACATTCATTGTCATCACTACATCAGGGCAAAGTGCTAGTCTATAGGGCATGGCTTCAATAGTGCCAATCACAGGAACTTCTCTAGAATCCATAGCTCTACACCTGCCATGAGGTGTGTCAACTTGCAAGCCCATTGCCTTCATGATCTCAACTGGCATAACTGTATTTGAAGCTCCTAAATCAATCATACAATTCTTGAGCATCTTATCATTGATTATTAATGAAAGAAAGAATGGATCCACCACCTTTGGAGAAGAAGTAGCATTCAAGAATATTTGAGGAATCTCAAATGTTAACATCTCATCCTCATTTCCATTGACAGGTGGAATCTCAGAAACATCCACTGGGTTTTGGACTTTTATTTCAGGTACACTGTTTAATAATGACATCACCTTTTCTTTATGTTCCTTGATCTGCATCATTTCCAGAAAAGGTACTTTAACTATCATCTGAGAAAAACATTGACCCATGTCAACCGGAGTATAAAAAATAGTTGAAAGTTTTGATTTATCAATGATATCATCATTTTCTTCATTGTGTTTCTTTTGAAATGGTTCTTTCAACTTTTTATTTTCTGTTTTTTGCACATGAACAGTTTTTTCTTGAGCCTTTTCATCTTGTATAGCATTTTTCTCTACAACCTTTGTGATGACCTTGACCCTATGCTTATTTGCATTTTATTTAGGTTCATCTTTCTTCTGAACATACTGAGGGCCTGGTTTATTGTCCTTTATGAAAACACCTGAGGGTTGGCCACCAGTTCCACCTACCACCCTGTTTCTTAGATGGTAATTGCTTGTAGCTTTGTTCACTAACTCAGCAGTGATTCTAGCCTTCTCTTCATCTGAAGCTTTTCTGATGAGTGGAATTTCTTGGCTATTCTGAGCATAGCATCTATTATCATCATCAGTTTCATCCACTTCGTTGTCAGATAAAACCTGTTGATGGTGATTCTCAACCCTTCTCTGTGAAACATATGAATCATGATTTTCCTCTTCACTGTTTGAATCGGTATCATGGCATGAGTAAGTGTTAGTCATACTATGATCACATTGTTCCCCTTCATCATTTTCATGTTCCTCATTTGCTTTTAGGTCTAGGGAAATGACACAAAAATCAGGATTATGAGGGGCATCACAAGCTTCACACCAAGTCTCTTCATTATAGAAATGGACTGAATTTCTATGAAGGGGGTCTGGAGTCTTATTATCTATTCTTTCTTTCTTAGGTGCACCAACAGGCTTTCCATCCTTGAACTGAGTTCCATATGGGTGATTTTGCATTCTATTCTGAGGATCATAATTATTGTTGTAAAGAGGTTTATTGTTTTGAGGAGCTCTGTATTCCTTATACTCTGGTTCCTTCAGATTGCTCTTACTAAACCTGAGATCATCTCTCCTATTTAGCTTACCAGATACTCTTCTGTTCATTTCAATATTGACTGCTATCTTGTAAGCATCAGTAAGCGTCCTAGGGTTCTTATCTCTCAAAGCATATCCCATTTTGGAATCATAAGCATTTAGATAAGTTGCTAAACAAGCTTCTTCATCTAGCTTTATCTTTTGAAACAATTTATGCATAGCTCTTTGAAATCTTGTATTAAATTCTGTAACCTCCTCATTGTAGTTTTTCTTAATATTATTGAAATCATTCAATAAAAAGCCCTTATTTGTTTTGTCTCCATACTGATCTTTAAATAACTCAATCAACTCATCCATGGAAACAACAGAGCCATTAGCAAGGCTCCTAAACCATTCTCTTGCATCTTCAACAAGGGACTGAACAAAAAGTTTCATTAATACATCTTCATGGGTGATATTCAAGTCATCAACAAAGTCAATGTATTTTCTTAAGTGTGCTTCACAGGAAATCACATTATTACCAACAAACTTCGGGAGCTTTTCTCCTATATCACCAACATCTTTTTGGAAATCATTAGGGTATCCAGGGATACCAACAAAATCAAATTATTTATACCTCTCATTATGTAGTGGTTTTCTTTGAAAAGTATCATCTTCTTTAGCCATAGTAGCTTTTCCTCTAGAAGATGTATTATTCTCTGGTCCTGAAAAAGAATATTTTGAAGACTGTAAAAAATCAATCTTTTTCTTCATTTCTATTGTAGCAGCTTCCATGGGGGATTTTTCCAACATTTTTTCCATGGTTTCTTTTTCAATTCTCAATTTTTCCAAATCAATCTCTAATTTGGACATCTGTTCAACAATAGGTTTCTGAAATTTAGGCTCTTGATCTCTATGTTCGCCCATCTTCTTTTTGCCCTTATCTATTTGTAAAGTAGAAGCCTTTTGAGTGACTGGTATTTCTTTTTTTTTCTGAGACTTCTGTGTTTCTTTTGTAGTTTGGTGTTTAGGATGTCTTTTCCTATTATTATCAAGCTCCTTGTGATCATTCTTTTTCTTTCTCATTTCTCTTTCCTTTTTCATTTGCTGAACTAAGGCAAGCTGCTTTAATATAAACTTCTCTTCATTGTCCAGCATATCAGAAGGGTCATCTTCTGAGTCTGAAATGGGTGTGGTAATTTCTTCTCTTTCATTTGAAGTAGAAGTAACTGTGGGAGTATCCAATACTCTTTCAGCAGCCTCCTCATAGTCTGAAGTATTTCCATCATGAGATTGCTGAATAGTATTCTTATGACTCTTGACAGTCGTTTCTTCACCTTTTAAAGGAGTTTCATCGATATTATCCTGATTTCTATTTTTTCTCCAAGAGGCTCCAACTCTTGAGGATGAAGGGATTCCTTCATTTAATACCCTTTCTGGGTCAATTCTTATTCTTGACCTAGTATTCATTCTGTAAGACATTTTTTTGCACTAATCTCAGAGATTTCCTTTTCAGAGTCGCCACCCAATAAATTGGGATGAATGAATAACTATCAAGGGTTAGTATGAAAACAACAACTGGAATTTTGTAAAACTTAAAAACTGATCTTTTAATCTCTTATTCCCCAGCAGAGTCACCACTTTGTTAGGGATTTTTCTTGTATGAATCACAGCACTTGAAAAAACTACTTGAACACTATGCCTCCTAATACTGATTCAGAGACAAGAAAAGCCTAATTGCTAAGGACTGGATAAGGTTCTTCTTCATTTTTGAGCTCCACAAATACTCAGGCAGGTTTTACCTCCTAAGATTATTGTTTACACAGTATTTGTTGATGTGGACACTGATTGGTTATGTATCTTTATTGAGCCAACTTATGAATTATCTTGCAAATGACCAAGCATAACCATAAACAAGATATTACCATACAAACCATAGTTATAAGCATAACAATAACCAGTGATACAAGGATTCTCATCCTTCTTCCTTTTCTTTA
>MU214676.1:108245-145939 GCA_018584345.1 Thuja plicata | reverse complement strand
TATTTATGCATGCCTATACAAGAGACTTGTGTTTTACTTACAATTCAGAGTTAGTTGACCCAGGGGTTTATCCTGTGTGTGTTATGTTTTCATGCCATTTTCGGTGCATCACCTAGTAGGTAGTTTTATTTTAGTCATTTCCCTTTCAAAGCAATCCTTCTATCCCTTTCCCTCAAAAGTTTTACTTTCCTATTTAAGAAACAAATTAAGGTGATTATCCAAGAGGAACCAACCTAGAATCTGGAGGTCTCATCTCAGTTAGCATAGGTCCCACAACCTGGAGATGATTCCCTTGTTATACTGGATTATCAAGACCACGAGAGCTTGAGATTAGAGGTGCAAATTCAGTGTATAACAAAACCTATTTCTAGGGTTTGGATCATTAATGGCCAATAGTTGATCAACGACTTATAATGTGCCAACTTGGAACTATGGCCTTACAAGGTGATCCATTGTCTAGCCCAATGTCCTATCATTGCCAAAGGCCTCTTAGGACCTTGAGAGAACCCCTAGGGTCCATGTGAATACTTTTTTCAATCAGGGTGCTCCTGCACCATTATAAGAAGTTTTTTAAAAACTAGTCAATTCATATTTTTAGTGGCTAATATTCGCCAATTGGATAATTCTTGAAATTTGAGAATCCAAGTTTGGCTAATAATTCAAGATTACGGCAATCTAAACCACCAAATTTTTATGAAACTTATTTTAGAAATATTTAAGTCGGCACCAAGTTTGGCTAATAATTTATTTTATTAAAAATTTGAACCCAAAGATTCACTACAATATTCCCTACACGAGTAAAAGTGATTAGACCAAATTTTATAATTTATTGTACAAATTTAAATTAATTTGAGAATACCATATCATTATTATTAAGTATTGTAGGGTTGTATCACAAATATTTTATTTCCATTATTGATTTAAAATAGATCCTCATTATATTTCATGAGGTAAAAGTTTTACTATTTAATTTGTAATTCTTATGGCCCGGGCTGGAATTTTCTTTGAATTGTTGATCTTAATAGAAATCAATCTTCTTAAAGAAATTTTGGGTTGCATTAGAATTTACAAATTCTATCACATTTATCTTAGACAATATAATTAGGGTTATCAGATTACATTTTAATAAATGGTAGCAAATAAGTAATAAGTACAAGAGAGAGAGAGAGAGAGAGAGAGAGAGAGAGAGAGAGAGAGAGAGAGAGAGAGAGAGAGAGAGAGAGAGAGAGAGAGAGAGAGAGAGAGAGAGAGAGAGAGAGAGAGAGGTATCCCTAAAAAATACAAGTTTATAAATACCATGAAGTCAGTAACCAAGGAGTTTCTTATGCAAAATTGGATATTCTTGTCTATGGAGGAAAGATATACCCAAAAGATGTGATAGAATCTATTAATGCCCTCAACAAATACTTTGAATATAAGGAGATGCTATAAGATAGGAAAGTGATGTTTTTGAAAACAAAATCGAAGGGATCTTCTCTGACTTGGTGGAACTACAACTAAAGAGAAAGGGTGAAGATAGGAAGATCTATGATCAACTAATGGGAGAGAATTGTAAGTAGGATCAAAGATCAATTCCTACCAGTAGATCATGAAACACAAATATACATAAAAGTTTCAAAATTTAAAACAAAAAGACTTTGAAGTAAAGGAGAAAAGGTAGCTAGGTAAGGTAATGAAATGGGATTTAACATATCAGATGAAACCCGTTTCTTAAACCCAAAGACAATAGATTACATTTTTCAATTGGATTTAATAAAAGAAGAAAAGTTTAGAAGAAAGAGGGAGAAATATTATAGAGGTAGAGGGATAAGCTTTAGAAGTAGAGGCAGTTTTAGGGGCAAAATTCAGTTCCAGAGGACTTAAGAAGATTCTAGCCAAAATGAGAAAAGTGGAGACTCAAATAGAAGAAGAAGCTAGAGAGGGAGGGGACCAAATGATAGAGGAAGGTTTAGAGGGAGGAGACTCTCATGGAGGAGAGATAAGGAGTCAATTAGTGTAAGAGGAGGATTTTCAAAGTGTCAATTCGCCATCTAGGTCTGCATATTCGGAGTATGGAGAAAAATTGATGATGAGGAGGACCCTCTTAAAAGTACTAATTTATTAGAAACTTTTCAGAGAATGGAAAGTTAAAGGAAGTCATTGTTGAGAACTTCCTATAAAGATAATGGAAAGGTATGTAAGATCATTGTAGATTCTAGTTCAATAGATAATTTTGTAACATTATAGATGGTTGAAAAGATGAAACTAAAAACACTACTTCATCCTACCCCTTATAAGGTGTTTTTGTTGAGTAAGGGTCAACATGTGCTAGTACATGGCCACTTCATTTTTGACATTGTCTCTTGAAGATAAGCTTCAGTGGTATCTACATGTTGGAAGGGATAAATTTCATAATTTATTATTTTATATATTTTAATATGTTGTAATTAAAAATCATTAAAGTTAACAAAATTTAAAAGATGACTCATGTAGTAGATGTTTGACACTAATTTTAAACTCTTATAGAAGAGTTCTACTCTCAAGAATGTAAACATGTCTTTTAGATGAGTAGTCCTTGTAAATTAAAAAAAAATTGTAGAAATAGAATTTACGAATACTACTATATCTTCCCTATATTTTAATGGATGTCCATACTATGTTGTCTAAGCTTCTATTTGGACAAAGACATGGTGGATGTCAAAGGCACACAAGTGAACAAACATTACTTGAACATCCGTATCTTGTCCTATTTCCAAAAAACTATATTTATTACTAGTAATCCATGATAACCAATCTAAAATTTTAATTTTAAAACAACCAATATTTAATTATAGTTTAGTATATAAAATCAAGAAAGTTCAAGTTAGAGATTTTTGTGTTTTTGCAATAGTTGTGGTTGCAGAAGATTCGTCCACAACTAACTAGAATCTCAAAGCCCAATTTTAAAAAATAGAAAAGCCTCTTCTTATTGAGCATGTAACCAATTGAATTACTATTGAGCATGTAAAATTAACCCTTTTTTATTAGAAAAAAGGCACCTAAAAGTGTAGAGCACTTAGGAAGAAAACTCTTATGGAAAAAAACATGATTATAGGTAAGCATAACATTTAAAGGGAATCTTACACACAACATCTGGGAAAATGATAGTAATTAAACTAATGAAGGCACAATAGATATATTAATTTTCACTTTATTTAATTTAGATGTTGTAGACTAGAATAAAATAATGCAGTATTGAACTAGTAAAGGCTTTCTAAACAACATTATATTTTAGAACTGCTCTGCACCACATGGACAATAAGCACGTAAATTCTCATATTCATTTATCAACACCATGTAAAAAATTATTGTGTTTGAGATAATATATTCTTAAAAAATTCTCCTTTTACATACAAAAATATTAATTGTAACGTACCTATGAAAATTGTATTGCAGTTAATAATAATTAATCTCCTATCTTATACAGATTATTTCACTGCCAAAAATTAATTCACAACTAATAAAGAATAATAACACAACTACAACTTATGATTTGTGTAATACTTTGATCTGGACTGAAAAGTCCCCGGTGAGATCAGAAGTTTTCTTACCTCCATTCTGTTCATGCTCAAATAAACATATTGGATTTCCTATGAACTTTCCAATCCAATGATGGGAAACCCAAGTGATCTGGCCAACTAACAAGGTCTTAACAAAATCAAGTTTAAACCCTCTATAATTCTGGCTCAGTAGAACCAAGGCTTGTAGGCCTACACCTTAATCTTATCCTTCAAGTTTCAAGGCTTTTTATAGCAGATGAGGAACAATTCAGCACTCTCTTCCTTCAAGTGTGGCAAAATAATTGAAATAAAAACTTAACTGAAAGCAGTGTCTTACAAAATGCTGACTAAAATACTTTAATATTTTTAAAGAATGTTTGTACATATATTTATGAATTGAAAATTACAAATGGATAGAGTATAAAAAAACTAAGAAAAATGAATTAAATGACCATAATCCAATATATATGTAGACCAGTGTCTTGTTTTCTCATGGGAAATAGAGTCAATATCATCCCAATCCTTTGTACAACCTTAGAGACAGTTTACTAGAAACATATCACTTTAAAGGTGTTATGAAATGAGCATATAACCTAAGTTAGTTCATATTTATCTCAACTGAATCAATTTTCAAATGAGATACCTATTGACTGTTGCCACAATCAATTGAATTTAACCATTCAAGATGAAAAGACCAATTGATAATAAGAACTATGAATCTAAATCAGGAATGCTACACCAAACTATCACCTTGAAGAAAATGTATAGATTTTATCTAAGGGACTAATTGAAAATCAAAAGATATCTATTCCCATAGATGAGAGAAAAAGGTGTAGTTATCTTATTGATATTAGGAAATGGTACAATTTAGTTCATGTTGCAATTGTTGATAAAAAACTATCTAATCTGACTATATTAACCATAATAATTATTGGACCCCTACGTATTGATCTTGATATTATTATTTATATCAAGTACAAAGGATGTGAACAAGCTTTGAGATCAATACATCTATTCATAACTAATACCTAATCCTAGGATCAATAACTGAACAGTTATAATTACATCTCAAGGATGATTAATCATCGTTGTCAGAAACTCAATTATCGACCCAAAGAGATAAGAATAATAGTCACTAAAAAATCACTTGTGATTTTTTAGAGATAATTCAAAATAATTATTCTGTGTTAATAGATTATGGTACTTTGACTATACTTTCATCCACATATTTTTGCTTCAAATTCTGCATATTATATTTTGAGTATCGACTAGCTTCATCATGTTGAATAGAGAAGTCGATATGATTACCCACTCTCTAATATTCCTTTATCTTCTCCATAATATAAATGGATGTCTGCATGTATTATCTTCTAGTATTTCATCCAGGTCGCATTGTTTGATCATCAAATAGGTCCATAATCGCCACCCTCAAAACCCTGCATGAAGATGTCGACATATGAAATAATAAACCAAACCCTAAGAGATATAAAAATAATATTAAAATATAAAATGACAAAAGGAAACCCCAGTCATCACTACCACTTGGGAACTCTATCCTTTTTACTGTCGAGGACATGTGTTAAAATCACGTAATTCCTTGAAGAGTAAAAGTCACGCATCTCCAGTTTAAGGCATTACACCTACTACTAAAGATTTCTTTGGTTTAATAGATGATCATGTTTCTTAGACCACTCTGGGCCCGAGACACGTGTCGTTCATGAATAATGCCTTGAAGAATAAATAGTTTTACATCTTTTCTTTGAGGCATTATGCCCACCATCGATCATTTCTGAACTTTCTCAGAGTTTAACTGTGTTTTATTTTCTTTATCGCCAAGTGTCTAGTGGGTCTAGGACATGTGTCACTTTGTCGCGCTCTCGCGGTTGATAAAAGACTTTCTTATTTTAATTTCAAATAAAGTGATGATCGTAGATCAAATCTGAATTCCATATTTCAATCTTCTTTAAAACCCTTTTCGCTTCCCTGATAAATCTTGTGGGCCCAAGATACGTGTCATCCAATCGCGTCCTCGCGCCAGATAAAGAACTTGAACCTTTTCATCTCAAGTGAACGCTAGTTGTGGATGAGATCAAATTCAAACCATAGATCTTTTTATCTCATTTGTTAGACTTAAATGGGGGCCAAGACATGTGGCGATCAGGCCTAATGCATTAATGGATAGATATCCTGCATCTTTGCTTTGAGGCATTACACCAACCATAGATCTATTTGGATCCTACCTGATATTTAACCGTTGACGAACCCACAGCTTGGATTTAAAACCCGATCATCATTATTTCCTAGTTAATTCATCAACGTCAATTTCATCCGTGTGCTAAAAGTTCAAAACCTTAGTTTCTCACACTTTAACCAGCTATAGAGATGAAGTGTATCCTTATTATTTTGTTCGACCAATCAATTTCTGCTAGCTAAATCTTTGTCACCTCGCTGTCATAATTTTGTTGGCCCAGGACACGCATCACAATCTTGTGATTCCTTGAAGACTAAATACCATGCATATTGTGTTTAACAAATTACGCCAACAATAGATCCTATTTGACTGTTAACCATTGAAAGATCTGACATGTAAACCGACGTGTATCCCTGTCAACTTGTTCAACTAATCACATTTTTTCCACATGTATCCTTCTTGTCTCATTAATCACAATGTCTGTGGGCCCATGACATGCATCATTGAAGAATAATGCATTAATGGCTAGATGTCAATTACTTTCTCTTCAAGGCTTTACGATGTCTGTCTGATCCATTTGAACTTTATCGGTCTCTACTTGATTCCTTCTTTTCTTAGCTTGGCCTACCATGGATACGTGTCTTCAAGGCGTGATACCTTAATAGATATATTTTGAGCATCTTATCTTTAAGGATTTACACCTACCACTTGAGAAATTCGAGTTGCTCGATGTATAATCCTTCTTTGACTTTTCTCAATAGCGATCAAAGTGCACATGTAAGCCAGGTGCATTCCCTTAAAGATTAAAGATCTTCATCTTGTTGATCAAGTGATAACGCCAACCGTTGATGTTTGGAAAAAGAGAAAGTTGTTGAAGAGGATCTGAGAAGGGGTAAAACTTGTTTAAATAACCTGCAAAAAGACTTCAATAACTAGTTTGATGAATTCAAAAGTTTGCAGGCCATGAAATGTAAGCTTTAAAACATGACAGATCTTAACAGGATAGATGCATGAAATAAGATGAATGCATAAGATAGGATTTTGCAAGCACAAAATAAAAAACTAAAGAAAGAAATAAAAGCATAAATTACAATAATGATTATAAGGAACACTTCTCTTAACTATTTTCATATCCAAATTTGATTTGCAAATATGGGTTCCACTAGTGGCTCTTTCTGAGGATGTGCATTCATACTTGGACACAACAAGATCCCATCTATCTTTGGAGAAGAAGACCAAGTATCCTTATTAAATATGATGAAAAATGAGATTTAGTGGTAGCATGCCCCCCAAAATTAGCACTGTTATTTCCCTCTATCAAAAATATTATTCTATTCATGTAACATTTTAAATCTTCTTAGCATGGCACCATGATTTGTTCTGTCATCTTTCACCTTCTGATCAACTGATTTTCTTTCAAACATCTGAGAAATTTTTATCTCAAGAACATATCTTCCTTCATACCTGGCTACAAAATGTTTCATATTTCCATTTCTGTCTAAATTATCCATAGTTTTAAAATTTGAAACATCACAAGTTTCTTTGGTCTGTTCATTTATTGATGATATCATAACATCATAACATTTATCTTCAAAACCTACTATACTAACCATATTGTCTGTACATACTTTACCCTTCTTAGATATTATGGCTTTAAATATATAAAGAAATCATTTCTGACAAACTTATCTCAATATTTTGCATGATCATTTTCTATTGTTTCCTTATGTAATAGATTTGATAGAATTTTGTGGTCATTCTTATGTGTCCTCTCTTGCATGCTGATCATAATACACACTTTTATTATATGGATCATCTTTCTAAATGTCTTCATGTACTTCATCAACAAAGCCAATATCTTTATTATCTGCATTTTCTTTTATGACTTTCCTTTAACATATTATCATCATTATGCTTGACTGGTTTAATCTCATTTTCACTAGTCTGATACAACTCCTGCTCAAAGGGTGAATTGAAAGATATTTCTCCTTCTGAATACATATTTTGAGTTTTATCAACATCAAAGTCCTCATTAGGTCGGCTATCTTTATCATAATGTTGATGGATTTTATTGTATAGAAAATATCCTTTACATAAAGGATTTAAGAACATAGAGAGCATAGATTTATCATTCTCTACTTCCTCTTCAAACACTGGATTCAAGAACATAGAAATTTCAGGCACACCTTCATGAGAGTTTTCATCAGGATCATTGGATGTTTTATAAATAAGATCAATATCTTCATTGACATTATTTTTTGAAAATTCCTATTGTTCGTATGTTATATGTTGTTCTATTTTATCTTCTCTATTTGATTATTGGAAGTTATCATATTCGTCGTCTAGTACTCCCTGAATATATATTGAACCATCAAGTTCCTTATCATGATGAAAAAAAATTGACCACTCTTCTCAGCATGTTTTTGATATTCCATGTCTAACAAAGCTGAAATTTCTTTTGTACTGAGAAGGATTTCATCATCCACTTCATTATCTACATCCATTTTGCATGTCCTGTTACCCAAAAGTTCAACCACACATGAATCAATTACTGGTTCATTCTCCACATCATATTCTCTGATGAATGAACCATGACATATATGTCTGCTTATTTGATATTTGTAGCTATGGATGGAGTTATCATTTTCTGCACATCTTTTGAAAGAAGAATCTAAACAAGGCATTAAATCTATGGTTTGATTTTGGATTATTTCTATAGCTATCCTGTATGTATTTTCTTCTCCATATGCATTACAAGGAGGCATGTAAGGATTTTATTCCATAATGTAAATTGGATATTCTTCTTGTTCATATCACATGTTTTTTTCTTCATCACTAAAATTTCCATCTTGTTCAATCTGATCATAAGCCTCTTTTCTCTATCTTTATCATCTTCTTCTAATGCATGCATAAGGAACTTCAAATAAGGGTCATCTGGCGAGATTCCCAATTCTCAAAATTTTCTTATGAATTCCTTGAGTGGAGGCCTAATGTTTGATGCTATGTCCTTATAAAAGCTTGTCATTCTTATGAGCAAATGTCGTATAGACCCCCCTCAAATCTCACCAAACTTAAAAATGCATAAAGTGGAGATAGAATAGGATCCTCTTCCATGCACCAACTTCTGTCTTCCAACCTTTTGTATCACATGTTATTTTCTTCACCTGCATCATGAAATACATCAAGAAACCATTTCTCAAACTGTGTCCATGGTGATATACTCTGTGTAGGTAACAATTCATATGCTTCCCTTGCATAGTCCTTTAATGTCCTTACAAATGACTTCATCACCTGATCCTCTATGCAAACCTCATAATCTTATATAAATATGTAAAATTCATCCAAGTGTTGTAGTGCCGATTCATCACTATCTCCATAGAACTTCGATACAAATTGTGAAAGCCTTAGAGGTAAATTACTAGGTCTATAAACAAGATTTCTGAAATCCAATGTCCTGATGCCATCTGGAATAAAAATTATTCTCTAAAATGGTTGAGACATTTGGAAAAAATATCCACCATGTCCTCCTGAGTCTTCTCTCTCAGTAGAGTCACTCACTGGAATACTTTATTTAATAGATTTGCCACCTTCTTGTCGAAAGGAAAATACTCACTGTCTTCTGAGTTCTTTCTCCCAGTAGATTCTTAAATATATGACGAGAGCCTCTAGGTAATTTTTAATGCTATATTTCATAGATATTCCCCAGTGAAGTCACCAATCTGTTGGTTCGAAAATCAACATATTAGATTTCCTATGGATTTCCAATCCAATGATGGGAAATCGAAGTGATCTGGCCAACTAACAAGGTCTTAACCAAATCAAGTTTAAACCTTTTGCAATTCTAGCTTTGGATAACCAAGGCTGGTATGTCTACACCTTATACTTATCCTTCAAGTTTCAAGGCTTTTTATAGAAGATGAGGAAAACTTCAACACTCTCTTCCTTCGAAAATCAATTGAAAGAAAAACTTAACTAAAAGTAGTGTATTACACAATGCTAAGTGAAATACTTTAATATATCTAAAGAATATTTGTACATATATATGAATTGAAAAGTACAGATGGATAGAGTATCGAAAAAATATGAAAAATGTATTAAATGACCATAATCCAATATATAAGTATACCAATGCCTTATTTTCTCATGGGCAATAGAGTCAAGATAATCCCAATCCTTTATACAACCTTAGAGATAGTTTACAAGAAACATATCACTCCAAAGGTGTTATGAAATGATCATATAACCTAAGTTAATTCATATTTATCTCAACCAAATCAATTTTCAAATGATAGACCTGTTGATTGTGGCCACAATCAATTAAATTTAACCATGCAAGATGAAAAGACCAATTGATAATAAGAACTATGAATCTAATTCAAGAATGCTACACCAAAATATCAATTTGAAGAAAATATATAGATTTTATCTAAGGGACTAATTGAAAATGAAAACATATCTATTCCCATAGACAAGAGAAAAAGGTCTAATTATCTTATTGATTTTATAAAATGGTAAAATTTAGTTCATGTTGCAGTTGTTGATAAAAAACTATCCAATCTGACTATATTAACCATAATAATTTCATCCAGGTTGCGTTGTTTTATCATTGAACAGATACATAATCGCCACCCTCAAAACCCTGCATGATGATGTTGACTTATCAAATAATAAACCAAACCCTAAGATATATAAAAATAACATTAAAATATAAAACAAAAAAGGAAACCCCAGTCATCACAATCACTCGGGTACTCTATCCTTTTTACTATCAAGGACACATGTTAAAATCACGTAATGCCTTGAAGAGTAAAATTCGTAAATCTCAGCTTTGAGGCATTATGCCTACCACTGATGCTTTCTATGCTTTAACATTGATCATGTTTCTTAGACCAATTTGGGTCTTTGAGGCATTAAACCCACCGTCGATCATATCTCAACTTTATCAGAGTTTAACCATGTTTTATTTTCTTCATCGTTGAGAATTTAGTGGGTCTGAGACATGTGTCACTTTTTCGCACTCTCACTGCTAATAAAATACTTTCTTCTTTTCATTTTTATTAAGCAATGAACATAGATCAAATCTGAATTCCACTGTTCAATATTCTTTAAAATCCTTGTCACTTCCCTGATCAATCTTGCGGGCCCAGGACACATGTACTCTAATCGCGTCCTCATGCCAAATAAAGACCGTGAACCTTTTCATCTTGAGTGAACCCTAGCTGTGGATGAGATCAAATTCAAACCATATATATTTTTATCTCATTTCTTAGACTTTAATGGGGGCAAGAACACATGGTAATCAGGTGTATTTCCTTAATGGATAGATATTATGCATCTTTGTTTTGAGGCATTACACCAACTATAGATCTATTTGGATCATGCCTGATATTTAACCATTGATGAACCCACAGCTTGGATTTAAAACCCAATCATCTTTATTACCCAATTAATTCATCACCATAAAATTCACCCATGTGTTAAAAGATCAAAACCTTAGTTTCTCGCACTTGAACCAACTACAAAGATGAAGTGTATCTTTATCATCCCGTTCGACCAATCAGTTTCTGCCAGCTAGATCTTTGTCACCTTGCCATCATTATTTTTGGGCTTGAGACACACATCACAATATCATGATGTCTTGAAGAATAAAGACCGTGCATCTGGTTTTTAAGGCATTAGGCCAACCATAGATCTTGTCTGACTATTAACCATTGAAAGACCCATCATGTAAACCAATTTGTATCCTTGTCAGCTTGTTCAATCAACCAAATTTTTCCACGTGTATCATTGTTGTCTCCTTGCCCAGAATGTCTATGGGCCTAGGACATGCATCATTTAGGCATAAGGCATTAATGGTTAGAGGTCGATTACTTTCGATTCAAGGCTTTACGATGTCCATCTGATCAATTTGAACTTGATTGGTCTTTACTTAATTCCTTCTTTGCTCAGCCTGGCCCACCATAGACATGTGTCTTCAATGCGTGATGCCTTAATGGATAGATTTCAAGCATCTTGTCTTCAAGGATTTACACATACCGCTTGATCAAATGGGACTTTCTTGATGTATAATCCTTCCTTGACTTTTCTCAACCGCAATCAAAGTACATGTGTAAGCCAGACGCATTTCCTTGAAGATTAAAGATCTTCATCTTTCTGATCGAGGGATAATGCCAACCGTCAATGTTTGTAAAAAGGGAAATTTGTTTAAGAAGATCTACGAAGAGGTACAAATTGTTTAAATAACCCATGAAAATATTTTAATGACTAGTTTTATGAATTCAAAATTTTGCATGCCACAAAATGTAAGCTTTAAAACATGGCTGATCTTAATAGGATATATGCATAAAATAAGATGAATGCACAAGATAGGATTTTGGAAGCATAAACTATAAAATGAAAGGAAGAAAAAAAAGTATAAATCACAATAATGAGTATAAGGAAAACTTCCCTAAACTATTTTCATGTCCAAATTTGATTTGGAAATCTAGGTTCCACCACATTCTTTCCTAAAAATGCTTGCAATGATTGGAGAAACATTATATTATTATGTAATTGATTAATAAATTATCAGATTTGACCTTTTACCATTAAAAAAATAACACAATTGCATCTTCATAAATAAAAACATGAAAGAAATAAGTAACATAATGAAAATGATATTTTTGGACAAACTATCCTTGGAAAAACCCCAGAGGGAAAACAAGCACTACAGTTGAGGAACTTATATTAAACTTCAATAAATTAATAGATACATGAAATTTCTTTCCTTATAATGGCAGAGCTTTGACAATCTCCTAATTTCTCTTTTTGATATCCAACAACTACCATCCCCAATGCTATCATTGCACTCTTGCTAACATTACAAGACTTAATTTCTAAAACTAAAAATTTCATTTGCTAACACTGCAAATTCTATTAAAGTATTTGTTCTCCAAATTCCCTTGACCCCCTTTTATACTACTCTCATTGGAAACCAACAACCCAGATTCATTTTAAATCAATGACAGAGATTAATAACACCTTAACGAATCCTAACAAATTATTTTTATACGTATCCCTAAAAGAGATCATTTAATTGATAAATATTGTTTTGAATATAACAAAAGAACAACTATTTACTAATTATTACATATGGAGAAACAAATTTTGAGCTACTCAAACTAGCACACCCTCTTAGCAAGGAAGTTGTTCTACATGACACCCATCTTATCTCTGAATGAGATGAATTTTCCCTTCTCCAACACCTTAGTCAAATGTCTTCTACCTGCTGCTCTGTAGGTATATATTGTAGCTCAAAAATCCCCCATTATACACAATCCTTGATGAAGTGATACGTGAGGTCTATATGCTTAGACCTATAATGAAACACATGATTCTCAAATAGCCTAATGCAATTGTGATTTTCATAACTTATATCACTATAGTCTCAACTCTCTTACCAAATAAGGCTACTAGAAACTTCCAAATCCATATGGATTCACATGTTGCCATGTTGGCTGCTATGTATTATGATTCTGTAGAATGCAGAGCCACAAACTTCTTCTTCCTACTGAACAAGGAGAAAACTCCTGATCCCAAATTGAGGAAACACACTAAAGTGCTTCTCTTGTCCTCTGTACTGCCAACCCAATCTATGTAAGTATGGCCTATCAACTTATTTCCTTCACCACGAGAATATCTCATCCCGTACTCAATTGTACCACTCAAATAATACAACACATTCTTTGTTGCTATCCAATGCACTCTCTTTGGATCAATGTTGAACTAACTAAGAGAGTTTACTACAAAAGCTATATCTAGCCTGGTGTTGACCAAATACATGAGAGAACCAATCAACTACATGTATAAGGTGGGATTTGTATCCTTCTCCTTAGATGTCCCTACCTTCCTCCAATTCATGATCATGAGTGTAGACATGGATTTTCAATCCTCCCTCCTGAACCTCTTTAATATTTCAATGCAAAATTTCCCTTGTCCAAGGAAAATCTCTCCATTTGTCTGTCATACTTCCATGCCTAGAAAACAGTGCATAAGTCACAAATCCTTCATCTTGAACTCTGCTAGAAATTCCTTCTTGAACTCCTCTACGAGCCCTAGAAATCCTATTAAAATCAAGTCATCCACATATAGATCATGAATTAGAACCTCACCCCCAACCACCAACTAATAGACGTTAGCATATTCCTCACTCTTCATGAATCCCATTCCTTGCAAGTATGTATCAATGCGCTCATGTTTGAATACATACCAATCTCTCTTCAATCTGCACACACGGGTCTCTTTAATGTGTACTAAAAAGCCTTCATGTTGTTCTATGTATACCTCCTCTTTCAACTCACCATTGAGGAATATTGTCTTGACATCCATTTGTTGAATGTGTCATCCCATCTATGCTACAAATGACATCATAGCTCGTATAGAAGTATACCTTTCCATAAGAGGAAATGTATCCTTGTAGTCTATTCCCTCCTTATGAAATAATTTCTTGCCATGAACCTGGCCTTGTATTTATCAATCCTACCATATGCACTATGTTTGATCTTATAGATCCATCACAATCCTTCCATAGCCCTATCTATCGGTCTAGACACAATCTCCCACATATAACTCTGCATTATTGAGGTATACTCCTCAACAATTGCATCTCTCTACCATTTATGTTGGGTAGCCTCTTAATAGCTAGAAGAATCACTATCTCTAATGTACTAACTAATTGCACATAGTCATTGAAATTGAATTGTTCTCTCCACTATCTAGTACTCATCCTAGGATCTCCCACAAACTCCTGAGTTTCCCTATGTGTCGGTTGAACCTCATGGTTCTTACTAACAACTATAGAGGATTAAATATCAACCTCCATATATTATTGATACATATCTTGCTGCACTTATTTCTCCATACTCTGCGAACTCTTAGCACGTGAGTCTGTGCTTGTAGTAGTAACTATACTTGAGCTTTTCTACCCTCAATTTGATTGAGCGATCCTTGGAGCATTTTTTGGCTGCTCACTCTGATAATTTGCTAGAAAATATATGGACCTTCTAAATGGATTTTCTTCCATGAACTTGACATCACGCCAAACTGCAATTCTCATTGTCTCTAGAATAATTATCCAATATGCCTTTGAGGTCTCACTTTACCCCCACAAAGTACCCCATCTCTATAGTCTCATCTAACTTGGTATGTGTATCCCTTGGAATTTTACAATATGCCAAAATTTCAAATATCCTGAAGTGACCGATATTTGGCTTCACTCCTGTGAATGCCTCCTTTGGTGTCATCTTTCCCAATAAATTATATGGAACCCTGTTTTGTATGCATACTGCTATACTACATGTCTCTACCCATAACTAACATGGCATGTCATCGTCATCTACCATAGCCCTTGCTGCCTCCAATATGGAATGATTCTTCATCTCAACAACCAGAGTTTGTTTCAGAGTGTTGTAAGGAACAATCCACTCTCTCTTGATTCCTTCCTTGGTACAAAAATCTAGAAAATATTTCCCTTTTCTACTCACCTCCATTGTCTAACCGAAAAACCTTTACCTTCCTATTGAATTCTCCACAAGATCATTGAACTCTTACAAGCGACTGAAAACATCAACCTTGGTCTTAAAGAAGTATATATCCAGGTCTTACTAGAGAAACCATGAATACAAATAAAAAAGTACTCATATCCTTTGAGAGACTTCATCAACATTGGTCCACATATATCTTAATGCACTAGATCAAGAACACCCTCGGATCTACTGTCACTCCTTGGAAAATTTCCTTTCGCAAACTTCCCCAATGTACATCCATTACATACATTATCATGCTTTGTTCTCACTAATGGAATACATGTCAATGTCTCACAAAAAAACTTAAGTGCTCCATGATGTATATGGTCCATCCTTCTATGCATAACTCTTCTTGATATCGAGGAGTATTTTTTCATGTGAATATGTTATAAGAAATATGCAATACCATATGGTCCTTGACACCATAAAGGATTATCCTCCTCGCCTTGGCATCATCCTTATTATATGCTAAGAGTTGAGATGGATCTGTAGCTACATCTACAACACTGGTGACATATTCTTTGATACCATTCTCTTCTAGAAATAAAGAAATTTTGGATTTCTAGACACCAAAATTTGAGGCACCATCCAATCTGTCCTGATCTTTTAAACAAGTTGAGGCCAACTCAAAGGATAAAACAAATAATAATACTAAGGAGGTCAAACTAGATTTTATAAACCCTCAATTTTCTTTTCTTTGCCTAGGGTAACCCTTTCCTACCCTTAACTTAGCTTTGATACCATGTGAAACTTCTATTGTAGTTACTGATTATTAATCTCCTATCTTGTATAGATTATTTCTTTTCCTAAAATTAATTCGTGCAGCTAATACTAAATAATAAAACAACTACAACTTCACATAGAAAAACATGAAAGAAATATGCAACACTATGAACACGATATTTTTGGACAAATTTTCCCTGGAAAAACCGCAGAGGGAAAACCAATACTGCAAATAAGGAACTTATATTAAAATTCAACAAATAAAGAGATACATGAAATTTCTTGCCTCTTACTGGGAGACCTCTAACAATATCCCAATTTCTCCCACCAAGATACCACATGTGCTATCCTCAACGCTATCACTCCACCCTTACTAATACTGCAAGACTTATTTGATAACACTACAAAATCTCTTCAAGAGTGTTTTCCCCAAATGCCCATAACCAAATTTTATACTACTCTCATTAGATACCAAAGGTCGAGATTCATTCTCAATCTATGGTTGAGATTAATAAAACCTTAACAAATCCTAACTAATTAGTTTTATAGGTGTCTCTAAAATAGATTAGTTAATTAATAAATATTGTTTTGACTCTAACCAAAGAATAACTATTTACTAATTATTACATATGAAAAATAGATTTAGAGCTATTCAAACTAATAGTACCAACTATTAAAGAACAAAAAGTGCATATTGGGTATCACGTAGACGGGGATTCAAGGATTTTGTTCTTATTTATTAATCTATATTTAGATAGCCATAGTTTTGACGTATGTAATGTACTGATCTGTTCTATAAAATGATTTAAGTTGTCATAAACTTTGTCAAAGTGGTGCGCCATTTCAATCCAATTATTCGATTTATTAAAATTTATTCCTCAACCCAAAAAACTATTCTTCCTATTTTGTGTAGAATATTTGCCTCCTTAGTTTTCACGTATACAATGTCCCGATCTCTTCTAGATTTATTATGAATTTATCGATTAAATCTCCGAGGAAGAATAACGAATGTTTGGGAGAGTTTATATCCAATGAATAATGTTGGGTTAAGAAAAAGGAGAATGAAGCAACTCTGAATGTATCTCATACAGAACATGATTTACATAGCATATTCATTGGAAAAAATCACCTAACTATTTATATAAGTGGGCAAATATTTGAATATAAGATTGTTTATAGCCGTTCAAAATGGATTTTCCCCAGTGTCCTTGGGTTTTATATGAAGACTAATGTTTACAGTCCTTTTCAAAATTTCCATGTGATTAGATTTTTTCCATCAACATATGTCAATTCTACATGGACCAGATATTTATTTGGCGTATCAATTAGCAGTTATATGCTTACTTATACTCTTTTTATGATTATAATGGAGTCTTTATTTAGATCAATAGATAAATAAACAGTCATGTAATTGATAGAAGCTTGCATTCTTGATGGTTTATAGAAGAAAGGCCTTTTTTATGCGTTAATTTAAAATTTTATTGGTTAATACCTTAGGGAAAACTTCTTTTTTGGATGAATTAATTCCTTGAATGAGGGCATGCAAAATATATTATTCACAAACTATTTTTGTGTCAAACCTTCTCAAGAATATTAAAAAAGGATAGAAGGATGAGTGGTTCATGATAGTCCATGGTAACTATATGTTTGCCAATCTTTCCACATAGGAGAATGAATTTTTCCTAAATAATTTGTGTAATAGTCTATGAAGGTTCAAAAACTGCAACAAGTTGAAATTTCTTCACAAATACTACTATGACCCGCCCTCTAAAATTAAGGCAACAACAATATAATTCTTCATGCCATATTGGAGCCTTACTCCATTTTTGAAGAATTTTTTTTTTTTTTTTTTAAGGTAAAAATGGCAGTGCCATTGGGAAATATATATTAATAAAACTGCTTTGAGGCCTCATAAGGGAAAGAAGCAGAAAGAAAACCCTCAATCCTTGGCCATTACATACAAATAAAGCAATATTATAGTAAGGGAAAAAGAAGAGTAGAACATGACAAAGGCATGAACTTTACATACGTAAATAGTTTTCACTTTGACAAAATCCATTACCACAGAAAAAATGGGGGAAGGTGTCCCTGCCGACCCAAGATACTAAGAATATATGTGGATGGGGCCGTTAACCTATATGGCCTACCTTAAGAGTAATGGTTTCAAAATGCCTAGAATAGAAAAAAATTGGCATTTTCTTACTTGTATACCATTACGGCTGTTGTTGCCGCTTCCCCTGTCGTTGCCCGCTTCTGCCTTGGGAGTTCTTTGATGAAGTTGGAGATAGCACTGATGGGGTAGACTCTGAGAGGTCAGATTTGACAGATGCTATGATAGTAGATAGTCTTTCAAAAAGCAGGAATGCTTTGGCCACCATGCCATTTGGAAGAATATCCATAATTTTCAACACTTCTTTTCACAACATCACCTGGTCTCGACCCTCTAGTACCTGCTTGAGTATGTCATATAGCTTCGCACACTCTTTCTTCTCTTCTAACTACTGGGGAGGAAAAAGGCCCCCAACCCACGCTTTTGATCCCTGTAGGTTGTACTTATGTAGTGCTATGTGGATTACCTCAGCCGAAACATATTCAGGACGAAGTACTTTACTAGTCATATCTAAAAGTAACGTATAGTCAGGGAGCATGTCATACCAATTAGAGAGGAATATTGAGATGACCTGGGAGTGGTAGATGTGCCTTGGCACGTCTGGTAGCAGAATTTTTTCCCCTATGACACCTTTTATTGCATCCAGTATTTTATTCGGCAAGGCCTTAAACATCAATTGCATCTGTCTATCAATGTATGGCCCTGAAATGGGGTGTTCCCAGTTCTTGATGTTCAAGTAAATTTGCAGATTCTTCTCATGGCAGCCCATTGTGAATTTTCTGCTTGATAACGATTGAAGGAAACAGAGTAGTGGTTTAAGTGGAGGGATTAGATATTTAAAGAGTCGTTCCCTTCTTTAATTAGCATGATGCCTATCACATGGGTCTGTCCTGTTTAAAAACTCTGATTAATTCCCACGAGTTTCTGATTTTTAGAGATATTGTCTCTCTTGTGGATTTGGGCATATTCAAACGTAGATAAGCAGATCATAGTTTCCATTTAATCCCCTCGTGTTGCAGATTCTGAGGTTATTTGGCTCTCAGAGGAAATTTTAATACTCTATTATTAATCAGAAGGATGAGTATGTGATAGGGATGCCAGCTCACCTTTTTCGTGTGATTTTTCTGAAGCACTTAAGTTCTCACCACTTCTTGACAGGGCATCGATGGCCCCAATGTGTGTGATGGGGAGTTTTTGTATATTGGCCCGTGCAAGCGCACGAGACTCGATTCCCCATAGGTCCTTTTAGTACCCTACCCTGATTACATACCCTAGGTATTTGATGAGATGTAATTGGCACATGTGGGATGGTGCGATTTCCTGCTACCCTGCCCTGAATATATATTCAACATGTTCGATGTGTTGTGTTTGGCACATGTTGATTAATATAATTACCTGCTTTCTTCTGTACGTACTACCACCGATAAACCAGGGTGAAAGGCTTACATCACTTCCTCCTTAAGGAATTATGCTACTTCATTTACTTGTACCTGGACATTGTCTGATTCCCATTCTGCCACGCTGTCTTTTACCCCCAGATTCGCTAACCAGTCTGGGAGTTTGTTACCTTCCCTGTGGCAATGTGAGATTCTGTATGAGGAGAATATAGGAAGGAGCTTTGTGACTTCCTTGAGTACATATTGGAGTTCCCAATTAACCAATGCTTTCGTGGATAAGTATGAGATGATGATCAGTGAATCCCCCTCTATATGCAGTTCAGAGACCCCCAAACGTAAAGCTTGTCTGACTCCACACAGGATAGCTCTAGCTTCTGCTAGATTATTGGTTCCATCTGGTAAGTTGCAATGTGCTGCTACAACGACTGATTTGTCCCACCTCCTTAGGACAAAACCCGCACCTGATCTCCCAGGGTTGCCTTTGCACGCACCATCGAAGTTAAGTTTGATAAAATTACCCTCTGGGGGTCTCCATTTGTAGTCTTTTCTAATATGTTTCTTGGGTATTCTACCTATCAGAATTCCATGGAATGGAATGTGGATTTGTTTCCATTTGTTAAGAGTTCCATTGTCGGAAGATGAGAATGTGGATGAGAGTTTCTTAGTCTTAGCCACATGAGCATTCACCATTTCTGATATACTTTTTTTGACCAAGATATAAACCTGTTCTGTCGGGGAAGGTTGGTGTCTGAATACTCTTTTGTTTCTTTCCCACCATATGTTCCATATTACTGCCACCGGGGTTATTTGCCAGATACTAGAGAAGAAAGTCTCTTGATGGAGGAGGGGCCATTGGAGAAGAATCATCTTCAGGGATTTATGGAGGGGGCCCTGCCACCCAAGTTTGTTTAGGCACCATTTCCATACCTTTTGGGCAAAGTCATATCCTACCAAGAGATGGTCTATGTCTTCTTCTACTAATCCACATAGCGGGCATGGGAAGGAATCCGTGATCCCCAGTCTCTTTAATCTTGATCTTGTTAGTATCCTATCTTGGATAGCGAGCCATGTAAATGCACTATTTTTTGGAAGAATTGCACTGTGACATGCAAATTTGTGAATGGGGAGGCTTTGGTTTGGTATATATACCAGAGAATTATACCCTTCTTTGATTGTGTAACTGCCTAATTTACTTTTTGTCCATATCAGCCTATCCTTCTCCCCACTGATGGATAGGAATCTGTTCCTTAATATGTTTTGGAGCTCTTATTTTTCATTAGGAGAAATCGGGAGGTGGGAGAAGTCTTTCCATTTGTACTTTCCCTCTTGTAGTGTGAAGTAGTCGTGAACCTTGACTCCCCATTCTTGTTCAAGCACTGTTTTGGCGGATTGGAGATGTTGACTGGAAGAGAGTTTTTTGTGGCCCTTCCACGATTCTACCCAGAATAGTGCCTGTGATCCCAAATTTATTTGCCATGACAGGTGGGGGAGTATAATGCTTCTATTGGCGATAATGAAATTCCACATGGCAGAGCCTGAGGGGGGTTGGAAATTGAGAAGATTCTCTCCAGCGTGTTCGCATCGAGGTATTTTATCCTGATAAGTTGGCTCCAGAGGCTCTTAGGTCTGTCATAGATTTTCCAAGACAATTTGGCTCCAAGGCTAAGGTTCCTCTCATGTAGTTTATGGAAGCCGAGGCCCCCATTTGGTTTAGGTTTGCAAATTTTTTTCTAGGAAGCCAGGGGAAGTTTTGCCTTATTATTAATGTTCCCTTTCCAGATGAATTCTTTTAAGCACTTGGATATTTTCTTTATCACCCCCGGGGGGGGCAAGGATGACAGACATTATATAATTTGGTATTGAGCTTAACACTAACTTCACTAGGAGGATTTGACTGGCCAGGGAAAGCCATCTGGCTTTCCATGAAGCGATCCTTTCCCTAATGCTTGTTACCACCCCATCCTAGAACGCTGATTTTGCTTTGCCCTGGAAGAAAGGAATGCCTAGGTATTTACTAGGGGTATTTGTTAGCGAGAAGCCTAAAGTTCACTGAATGATTTTAGTAGCTTTCGGATTGATGTTGAAGAGGAAAATTTTGGATTTAGTTTCATTTAATTTTTGGCCTGATGCCTCGCAGTATTCTACCAGAGTGTCTTTAATAACTTTATCCTCTTTAACACAACCCTTACCAAAGAGTAATGAATCATCTGCAAGTAGGGTGTGTGAAATGGATAGGTGAGATTGTCTAATGTTGATCCCCTCCCACATACGTAAATTTTTTTATGAGCAATGAGCCTGCTAAGACCCTCTGCTAAGATGATAAAAAGGAATGGTGAGATAGAATCCCCCTATCTAACCCCTTGTGATGAGGAGAAATACCCACACGGGCTCCCATTAATCATTACTGAAATTTTTGCACCTGATATGCAAGCTTGAATCCATTTAGTGTGGAAACCCATTTTGGTCATAATTGCAGATAGAAATTTCCAATCTAGCTTGTCATAGGCTTTAGTCATATCTAGCTTAAGGATCATGGCGGGAAAACCCTCTTCTTAGATAGTGTGCAACACTTCATGTGTAGTGAGGGCCCCTTCTACTATGTCTTTCCCTGGAACAAATCCACCTTGCTGCTCTGAGATGATTTTAGTGATTAATTTACCCAAGCGAAAGGCCATAGATTTAGAAATAATCTTGTAGATCGTGTTGCAGAGTGCTATTGGCTGAAAATCTGTAAAAGTTTGTGGATGTTGACACTTGGGGATGAGTGTGATCATTGTGTTATTAAACTATTTGAGCATGCAGGAGTGTTTTCTAGATTCTTCCGCTGCTTTTAGAATATCTGGACCCATGAAATCCTAGCAGTTTTGAAAGAAGAAAGGAGTGAAACCATCCGGGCCCGGTGCTTTGTCTACATCCATGGAAAAAATGGTGGATCTGATTTCTTATAAAGTAAAGGGTGCAAGAAAAGCCAAGTTGTCCAAGGGAGAGACCAAAGAAGGGATATGGTTAATGATTGGGGGAGTGTGTTGGTTCTAATTTTTGAAGAATTATGTTAATATTACGATTTTGAATTATTTTTTGGTATAAGATCAATATTTCTGTCATATTGGTTTGTGATAACTTTACACTTCAAGACAGAAATTCAAAAAGAAGAGAAGCTCTCCAAGTCAAAAAAACACAAAAAACTCAAAGTCCAATTGGCTTCCTACTGAAAAATTGGATAATATTTGGCTTTCCGAATGGTGTTAAATTATATTTTCTATGTGCATTTTTTTTTTCCAAAGAAAATCTCATCGATTTTGTGAGTGTATCATCTTAGAATGGAAGAACTTCCATTTTGATAGGTTCATCACCCTCTTTTAGTGCACTTACATGATAGATTTTCATTTAGGATGCATATACACTTGGAATTAGGGTTAGGATGTTGAGGATCCTCCTTGATTTCCTTCTACATCAGTCTATTTTCTAGGTAGGAAAAATGTATTGGTCATCCCAGCCTTCATCACATCTCTTCTAGGCCCCTGTGCATGTTTCCGGCATTCTATTTTGTTTTCCCGTCTTCCTAGGTCCCTACCCAACCTGGGAACTTCACTAGCATTCTATATTGACTAGCCTAAAACCTTAGGTCAGGGTCGAGGTCGACTGTGACCTAGGTCGAGGTCAAGGTTTACCTTGACCTAGGTCAATGTTGAGGGTGACCTTGACCTAGGTCAAGATCAAGGTCAACCTTGACCTCTGTCAAGTTTTGGTTCCTTCTTTCAAATTTGGATCATAACAGGGTCCTAAATCTAGAAGTGGTCCCCAGATCTGAATGCGAAAGGGTTTTCATTAAAATTTAATTAAATGCATTTCCTCCTTAGTTGGTCATTATGATTGTACCATGATTTGAGGTGAAATTTGAATTATGGGCCCTTGCATTTCCCTAGGAG
The DNA here is from genome assembly GCA_018584345.1 of Thuja plicata. Taxonomy (NCBI): domain Eukaryota; kingdom Viridiplantae; phylum Streptophyta; class Pinopsida; order Cupressales; family Cupressaceae; genus Thuja; species Thuja plicata. The sequence goes on along the minus strand of MU214676.1, from coordinate 122,508 downwards.
GCTTACCTTGAAATCTCTATATAAGCACTCTCTTTTGCCTTTATTCAACAATGCAGAATATCAAGAGGATATGATGATATGATGATGATGCAAGAATGCGAGAGGATGATATAGGGGGACAAGATATGATGATGCCTTAATACATGTAAGCATTTTTTTGGACAAGCTATTGTGGATATTCAGTGGAGAAAGAATGAGTTCTTCCATCTTTCCTTCTTCTTTGATCTACCATTTTCAATATTCAAGCATTCAAAATATACAATCATGGGGTGGCAAGTATGGATTCTAAGTTTCATAGGATTACTTTAGCATCAGGGGATTGGTATTCTTTCTTTATCATATTCAAATCTATGCATTTCTCTCTCGTTTCAATTCATGCTAGGATTTCAATCTAGAGGATTAGATATTGGCATTGCACATTCAAAGCTCTTCCTATAAGAAACACACACACATATTGTATTACATCTGACTATTCGTGGAGGTGGAAACCACCCAAACAGGGGTTTGAATAAGGCAAAACCCTATATTTCCACACCAAAACACCATTTTCATATATCTATTGTCATTGTTTTAGAATTTGCAGAGTAGATTCAGATACCCTTTTCGGCCAACTTTCAGGATCCGCGAATAGAATTTCCGTCAGAGTAGTGTAGGTCAAGGTCAACATTTTGGGGTACAATTGCGCCCCCGCATTTGGGTCAAGGTCAATATGACTTAGAAAAGGAAAAGATTTATGGGTTTTCTCCATCTCTATTTTTTTGTTCCAAATCCAATTGTAGAATTTCTAGAAACTTAACACAGACATCAGAAAATAGGCTTTTCAGATCTGTTGTATCGTGAGGTATGTATTTTATTCAATTAGTCTTTGTAAACATCTCCATGTCTACACTCCTTATTATTACAATTAAATTTAAGTGGTTAAATGTGGCATAGGGTCTCTTTTTATGTGCTAATCCCCATTGTTCAAAACCCTATTTAAAGATATCCATATTTTCCCCCTTTACATTTTGGTGAACCCGCGATAGACAAATCTTTCTTTTTGGTGTTATATTTAAATTTTATGTTAGATCTTACATGCATATAAAAACTCGATTTCTTTTATGCTCTTGCATTTATATTTCAAAAATAAAAATCACAAATTTATTTAAAAATACAAAAAAAATTACATTTTTCATGCTTGTAGTTCTACTTTGTGTTCAACATGTATGTTTTTTGTTTTGAATACTTTCATGAGGCTTTTATTGAAAAATAGGATAGATCCCCTAATGAGGTACATGGTAGTGAGGATGACAATTGTTCAAATACGATCTCCATTGATCCTAGTCCTATTTCATCCTCCTCCATAACCTCTTCACTTGACATTTACCATAGGGTGTGTGCATGGTTACCTTCATGTTGTATTATTTGAAACATTGATGCACCTATAATGTTATATCCTAAACCTTTGTTGATGGTAAAAGGATCTCCATGAATAACAATTAAGGGAAAACCTAGAGATCATTTGGATTTATTTGACAACACAGAATAATCCTCGGCCTACTGTTCCAGCTTGTTTACCTCCTTCTCAACATGTGCTTCCCCAAGAACCTAAGTTACCACCTCCCTTTAAGGAGTATGACTTAGTTGAACAATTACATGCTAATCCCACAAAGATATCTTGATGGGAATTACTTCAAACTTCTCCAACATATCATGAGGCATTGCAAAAGGCTTTATCTACCCTTCTAAATTTGCCTCCTAACAAAGTGAATATTAATTCCTTTTTGGAATGCATGCATACTATACCTTATGTACCTCATATCGTGTCTACCGATGATGATTTACCTTCTATTGAGGTGAAGAATCAATGTTATGCTCTTATGGTGGTTGTTTCTATTAATCAGAGTATCATTCATAGAACATTAATTGATAATGGATCTAGGCTTAATGTTTGTAGCATGGATATGGTTAAGGAAATTAAGGATAATCTTACAACTATTCAACCTGATAATGTCCCCTATTCATGGATTTGATAATATTTCAAAGAGAACTTTGGGCATTATTATGCTACCTCTTAAAGTTGGTCTAGTTCTTCTCAATACACCTACTCATGTTATGCCTGGACCTCTTAATTATAACCTTCTTTAAGGATGACCTTGGTTACATACTATGCATGTAATTCCTTCTACTCTTCATCACAAGGTTAGGATTATTTATAAAAATTTGATGTATGCGCTACATGCGGATGATGCACCGAATCCTTTCTTAAATGCAGAATATGATAAAGCTTATGAATCTCTCTAACCAAGTAAAGAATCTGCAACACCACGTTAGATTAAATAAACTAAAGCTCCATCTTATTCTTTGACTGGGGATGATTGGGAAACATTGGACTTTAATCATTCTTTTAGTTGAGAATATAAAGTTTTTGATTTGGAATTCATGAAATAACAAAGTAGGTTTGAAAAACAAGTTTTTACTCATTCCCCACTTTCTGTGGAATGAAAAAGTAACTTTATCACTGCCTCAATGGATGAAAAAATTGAAATAATAAAACATTATTGATATGACATTGTGACATATGTGGCTTCTTTGACTCAATCTATTATGGCTGATAGATATGGTTTTGGTTATCATGTGCTCAAGAAACCAGGATTTAATGGGAAAGGATGTGGTAAATACGAGCAAGGTAGTAGCTTTGGACAACAAAATTTATGATTTTACATATGGATTGGGGTTCAATCCTTATAAAAAACCATCATATTTTCCTCTCAATGTTAATCATATCTGTGGTGGACATTTGAATTTGGTTAACTAACTCCTCCTCGACATGGATCAAAAACCTAACTTGGATGTTTTTCCAGAAGACAAAGCCTTAGCGGATGTTGTAGGAGCTTATGAGGATCTACCTATGTTTCATCACAAAGAAAGGAAGCCCTACTGTCTAAATACAAAATCTTATTTTGGAGAACATGATGAACAAGATATTTCTCCTTTACCAATGGATTCTTCGATACTCAAAGTAATTTTCTCATAACTGAGACTATTGAGGTTCAAGTGGACAAAAATGACTCTGAGAAAATGATAAAAATTGGAAAATGTTTGAATCAAGATGAACGTGATCAGTTGGTTTCCCATTTACTACAAGATAAGGATATTTTTTCTTGGACATATTCAGATATGCCACAAATACATCCTAAGATTGTTACTCACAATATTGTTCTCAAACAAAATGATAAACATGTGAAGCAGAAAATTTGAAAGATGAATCGAGGAATTGCCTTATTAGTCAAAGCTGAAATTAAAAAATTATTAGGTGTTGGATTTTTTTTATCTATTTATTACTCAGATTGGATTTCAACATTGTGTCCATTTGAAAAAGGAGAAAATAAGATAAGAATGTGTACTGATTATCAGGATTTAAATAAGGCATCCTTGCAAGATGATTTGTTGTTACCTAATATTGATATGATTGTGGATTCAACAACGGGTCATGCTCTATTATTTTTTATGGATGGATTTTTGGGCTATAATCAAATCTTTATTCCTCCCGAAGATCAACTTAAGACCACATTTTTAACACCTTAGGGAACATTTTGTTGTGTCATTATGCCTTTTGGATTAAGAAATATGGGAGTATCTTATCAGCGAGCCATGAATTTGACTTTTCATGCTTACATTCATAAAATTCTTGAGCATTATGTGGATGATATCTTGGAAAAATATATAGAAAGAGGAGATCATGTTAGCATTTTATGACAAATATGTGAAAGGATTAGAAGTTACAATATGAGATTGAATCTTAAGAAATTCTCCTTTGGAGTTGATTCCGATAAATTATTGGGATTTCTAATCTATAAGAGAAGCATAGAGGTCCATACTGAAAAGATTGACGCTATTTTTAATATGCCTCCTCCTAAGAACATTTCTCAGTTAAAAAATTTACACAAAAAAATTTAAGCCATTCGTTGCTTTGTTTCCAACTTAGATGATAGAACTATTCCTTTTACTTTCTTTCTTAGAAAGGATACCAATTTCTCTTGAAATGAGGAATGTAAACAATCCTTTGAGAAATTTAAGGAGTATCTCGCCAATCCTCCGATTTTGCAACCTCCTCAATTTGATAAACCCTTTTATCTATATACTTCAGCCACTATGAATGTGGTAAGTGCGCTATTGGATCAACATGGTAGTGAAGGTAAGGAAAGACCTGTGTACTACATTAGTTAGAATTTAGTTGATTACGAAATAAGATATACATACTTGGAAAAACAATGCTTAGCTTTAGTTTATGCTTGTCAAAAACTCAAGCATTATCTATTAAATGTTGAAGTCAATGTGATTGTTAAATTTGATCCTTTGAAACATCTTTTCTCAAAGATTGATCTCTTTGGTTGTCTTCCAAAGTGGGTGATGTTTTTGATAGAAAAAGCAGCAAAAGGGTGCTGGCACATGGAAAAGGGGACTAGAAGCACATTAATAGCATATTAATGGCACTAGTCGAAGCTTATAGTAGTTTAGAAGGTTATCACTTACAGAATTTGATCTTACTTTCATTTCTCAAAAATCGATTAAAGGACAAGCTTTAACAGATTATTTGGCTGAAGCTCCTTTTCCTCATCCTGATACATGATTTATATGTCAATCTTTCGCTTGCTTATTAACTGTTTTCTTCAGAATTTGTTCAATAACATTATTTGATGCTTCATCTTGACCATTAGATTGAGGATAATAGGGAGTCAAAAATCTATGTTGAATTCAGTATTTCTCCAAGAATTTTGTGACTTCTTTATTCTTGAAAGAGGTACTATTATCCAAAACTATCATTGAAGGAATACCAAATCATTTTTTAATATTGTTAAGGATGAAATCACAAATAACATCTACAGTAGTTGAATGGAGAGGGAAAACTTCCACCCACTTCGTAAAGTAATATGTAGCTGTTAGGATGTACGTATTTCCTTGAGAAAAGGCGGTTAGATTTTTCCAATAAGATCAAAACCCCAAATACTAAAAGGCAATCAAGCCACTTTATTATGAATCTCACGAGCAGAAGCATGAATTAAATTACGACGTTGTTGACATTGAGGACACTTCTTAAAAAACACGAAAGAATCTTGTTCCATTGTTTGCCAATAATATCCGATTCTAAGAAGTTTATTGATTAAATATTTTCTACCAAAATGTCCCCCATGAGAACCAGAATGAGCTTTTGCCAAAGCTATTGGAATTTTGGTTCTACCAAGACATCTTAACAATAAAACATCATAAGAGCGCTTATAAGGTGTACCTCCTAAAATTATATAATGTGCTGCAAGCTTCCTAATACAATTATGCATGTTCCTTGTTGATGATTTAGGAAAAGTACCATCTTTCAAAAAGTGAAAGATATGCGAATACCATTCATCCAAATGAAAATTGAAACAATCAGAGGTAACCTTATTGGAAATCGTAGGTTTTTTAAGAGTATGTATAGTAAATTGAAAGTCTTCAACATTTTTCTCAAGACAAACCAAAGAAGCTACGCTTTCCATGGCGTCCACATGTCGATTACCTTTCCTAGGTAAAGGTTGAATCATATAAGAAGAGAATTGTGAAAGAATATCAAGAGCCAAATCTCTATATTGTGTCATTTGATCATTCTTTGTCTGATCCTTTAATCTATTGCACAATTAATTGTGAATCTCCATAAATTTCCATTTTTTTAATGTTAAGGGATGAAGCTACTCGTAAGCTAGCTATAAGAGCTTCATACTCCACAATATTGTTAGTATAAAGAAAAGTCAATTTATATGACATAGGGATCAGTTTTTTCATAGCAGGGATCAAGATAATGCCAACACCAGAACCCATCTTACATCTACATCCGTCAAAATATAATTCCCAAACATCATCCTATTTAATAGCTAGAATGTTTTCATCAGGGAATTCTATTGAAGTACCCAACTTACCTATAATTTATTGGCTTATAGGACTAGTGTTTGTACTACCATGGGTACTTCTCCTTATAATATTGTCTACGAAACTGATAAGATTATGCCTTTGGAATTGGAAATACCTTATTTACGTGTTTCATTTCATGGGATAACTGACAAAGATGCATTTCGAGAAAAACAATTACAAGAATTAGAAATGTTGGATGAACAATGAATAAATGCTTTGGAACATATAAAGGCTTATCATAAATCACTTCAGAAGTAGTATAATAATGTAATTAAACGATCATTTTTAATGGGTGATTTAGTGCTATAAAAGAATCAAATAAATGTGAATGCTTTAGCTAGTGAAAAAGGAGAGTTTAGCCCTTTTTGGCTTGAACCTTTTGTTATAATTGAAGACTTTGGTTCAGGTGCTTACAAAATTGCTGATATGGATGGTGTACCTCTTAAGGAACCTATTATTATTATTATGCATCTAAAATGTTATTATCCTTAGTACATCATTCTTCCGTGTGTATTTATGTATTCCTTATAAAATAGTTATGTTTTTTTTATAAGTTATGTGATTTTAGCAGATTACATTTGAATACATTTATACACGTTCTTTCTTTCTGTTAAGTTTTATGTTATTGGTGAAAATATAGTAATAAAACACAAAACTAACTAGCAAAGAGAGTTTTTCATCCATATATATTTTTGTTCCTATTTTTGAGTTTGATACATATGTGGCACAATGCCCTATCTATCACTCTCTATCTCCATACTCTAGTGGTTGATGGCTCCCAGATCTCTCTGATCTGTCATGTGAAGATGCAAATCTTTGTACAGGAGTCTGCAAGTGGCTCCTTGACATGCTGAGATCATAAAAATTTTCATGTGATCTCCATAGGTGAGCCATCTCTCTCTCTCTCTCTCTCTCTCTCTCTCTCTCTCTCTCTCTCTCTCTCTCTCTCTCTCTCTCTCTCTCTCTCTCTCTCTCTATTCAGCTCTCGCTGGACATAAGCAAAGATGTTGGCATGCCTATCAGTGTCTCTGTGACCAATAAAGAAATATCTCTTGCTCAGTTGTAGTTGGTAGGACAATCATGTATCCTTCAAGACCTTGGATAAAAATATCCTCCACTCTGCTACACTGGCTGCAGAATTGAAATACATTTATCTGTTAGTACTTTTTCTTTGAAATTAAGTTAAATATTTCAATAAAATATATGTCCCATACCTATATCTCCATCCTGGGTATCACTGAAGGGTCTAGATGGTGGAGGCATGGAGTGACTACTCTCTCCATGATTTCTATGTCTAGGTCTTAGAGGTGTTTTCCCTGTATGGGCGCATGGAGGTCTTTGTGATCTCAGTGGTGTGGCATGAACAACTTGTTCATCCATATCCATACTACCCATTGGGGGCATCCTTTCTGATCTATCCTCCTCCATGAAATCTCCCTTGAAGGTGGGCTCCTCCTATTCTCTATGATCCTCCTCCTCCTCCCCTTTTATGTCACTATCTTGATGTTTCCTCTCTGAAAGGCCTGGATCACCTATGTGATAGTCATCAGGGAAGATGGGGTGGGTTCCTTCCAGACTCCACTATCTGATGTAATCCCAATGGATGCCTATTGGGGCTACATCTTGGGCTACCTCTACATCCTCTCACTCATTTGTATCACTATCTATAATATCTTCTACTGATGGCCGATGTATAGCATCGAGATCCTTCTTTCTTGATTCTAAGCTTGTTACACTTGGCTCACCATGCTCAAAAGTTCTACTCTCTTCTTTTGTCTGATACTCAGGTTCCACTATCTAAGACTCGAGCACCTATGTCTGAGACTTAGTTTCCTCTACCAGTAGCTTGGGTTGCACAGGTTGCAACTCAGGTTGAATTGTTTGAGCTTGTGCAAAGGAAATCAATGGTTGATAGGGATGTTGTCCAATAACCATTGCTTGTGTCTTAGGTATAGTATCAGGTTCATAATACAAAATTTTTCTGTAATCATGAGGCTCTTTACTATTATGTTCTTCACCTCTTTCTGCAAACTCATCAATCCTTACATGCACACTTCCTATGAATTTATGAGTAGAAAGATTCAAACATTTATATGTTTTTCTTTAACAGGAGTAGCATAGGAATATACATTCATCACCCTTTACATCAAATTTTCCTTTTCTTGCCTCCTTCAAGATGTGATATTTACTTCCAAATACTTTGAAATAATGAAAATTAGGTTTATAGCCATACCATAATTCAAAAGGTGTCTTCTCAGTACCTTTCTTCAGTTGAACTTGGTTAAAGGTGTGAAATAAAGTGTTGATGGCTTCCTTCCACTATTTTGTAGCAACATTCTTTTCAATCATCAAGGTTCTTGCACAATCCATAATAGATCTGTTTCTTCTTTCTTCTATACCATTCTGCTGTGGAGTACCTAGGGAAAATACTTGTCTTTTGATTCCTCTTTCATTGGAGAATTTAGTGAATTCATTAGAAATGAATTCTCTTCCTCTGTCAGATCTTAAGAATTTAAGTTTCTTTCCAGTTTCTTTTTCAACTCTGGCTAGGTACCATTTGAATTTCTGAAAGGCTTGTGATTTTTCTTTGAGAAACACAATAGTCATCATTGTAGAATGATCATAAAAAAATAGAATGAAATACTTCACACCTATGTAACTTTTTGTTCCAACTAGTCCACATAAATTAGTATGTACCAATTCCAAAACTTCTTCTGTATTGTTATTCTTTCTCTTGAAGCTAGTTTTGCCCATGTTCCCAATTTGACATTGTTTGCATATTGCTAATTCAGGTTTTTTGAGAATAGGAATTCCTCTTACTCTTTTGTTATTGCTTATGTTAACTAGGTTGTCAAAGTTCACATGACATGACCTTTTATGCCATCACTAAATTTCTTCTACTTGTGCAATAAAACATGAAATTTCTTTGAGATCAAGATAAAATAGATTACCTTTTGTTTGTCTGCCAGTTCCAACTAGGTTTGTCTTACCACCGAGGAGCTTGGCTTTACTATTCATGAATTTTACCTTGAAACCAATGTTATTCAGCTATGCCACACTTAGTAGATTGTACCTTAGTCCTTCAACCCAATAAGCATTATCACATTTGATTCCTTCTGTTCAGGCAATACAACCTTTACCTTTCACATATAGCAGGGTTCATCATTCCCAAAACTCACACTCCCACCATCATAGTGTTCAAGATGTTCAAATTTGGTTTTATCACCAGTCATGTGGTGAGAACAACCAATATCAATTATTCACTTGTCATTCTTGCTAATATGAGACTATAGTGTTGTCTTTTCATTATCTTTACTATCTAACTCATCGTTAAAAGCAATATAAACCATTTCATCTTCACATTTATCACTATCATAATCTTTAGAAATATAACAAGATTTCTTACCTTTGTCTTTGTAGATTTTGTAATATTTCTTGCCTTTGTACTTGTTGAACTTTTTCTCACCTTTTTCTTCCTTGCATCGACACTTAGCAGAAATGTGACCAACTTCATCACATGAAACATAAATTAATGGTAGTCTTCCTTTGTATTGTTATTTTCCTTTTGCAGCTCTCCTTGCAAGTAATGCTTCCATAATTTCTAGATCTTCATCATCACTGTCACTGTAAATTTGTTTTCCTTTCATCTTTCCAAGGTTTAATTTAGCTTTCAATGCAGACTCAAGATTACTAAGTTTAGGAGAGTAATTGTCAAAGTTATCCAACTCAAAGGCTGTAAGTCTTCCAACCAATCCATCTAGAGTTATACTATTACTGCATATCATCTCTTGAATAACTAAAACTCTAATTGCATAGATATGAAGTAAAGTTCTCAATACCTTACTAACCACTGTTGTATCTTCAATTAATCCATCGACAGCTCTTATGGTACTAACACTTTTCTTGATTCTTTCACTATATTTTGTAATGTCTTGTCCTGCTTTCATTTTCATCTAATCAAATTGACCTTAGAGACTCTCTTATTTGGCTCTCTTTACATTGATAATCTCCTCCATGAATATCATGCAGCTTGTTCTACATATAAGGCAGTAGGACAGCCCTTGAATTCATCAAATTTGGAATAGATGAGTGCAGAGGCTATATCAATCATCATTATATTATGATGCTTCATGTCTATCATTTGATCCATAGTCAAATTTCTCAGTGTTTCCACATACCTATGGTCCAAGAATTTTAAACCAGTATCTCCAATAGTAGATAGATGTAGTCTCATAAAGTCTTTCCATGCAGAAAAATTGTCTTTCCTAAGCTTAGGGATCTCCCTTTTGTAAGACATCTATGATCTTTAGCTTAGGCCTTGAAACCTTCCCTCTAAGCACTTGCAGCTCTGATAACAATTGTTGGAAATGAGTTGAGTAACTGAAAGGGGCGGGGTGAATCAGTTACAAAAAAAAAAAAAATCCAAGTCCCTTAGATGTCTTAAACAAAATTTTCACTGTTACTCGGTTAACAGAGATATTCTATTGTCACTCGGTTAACATGGAAAATATTAAGATATTAACTGTGAGTATCCTTTAGTAATTAATTGCAGAAACATAAACCATAAAGAAAATGACTTGTACATAGATAACACCAAAATTTAATGTGGAAACCCAATATGGGAAAAACTACCAGTTGCAACTAGTCACTATTTTTCAATATTCTGAAGTGAGCCATGTTAGGAGCCAACCCTGTAAAAGGTTACAATAACATACTGTGAGGTGTGACCGTATTAGTGGATTTAATCACCCTGTACGGAGTGGCCTTGTTAGAGGTCTTCTAACACTTCAATGCAGAAATGTCACCTTGTGGGAGGATTTACAAAACACTGTTAAGTCTACTCTGTTAAGAGATTTTGATAACTGCTACAATTGTTAGAAAGTAACAATGGATTGACCTATTTTGATAAACAATTGTCTTTGCTGATTCAGATCTTTTTCTGGATTTAATTACTTGATCCTTACTGATTGAATATTTTTTTGTAGTTCTCTATGTTCTATCTTCAATTATATTCCCATCTGATTTAACTCTGTAAACACTGAAATCCTTCAAGGCTCGAGTGGACTCGGTTAGAACTGAAAATCACTTTGGTCCTCTTTAATGCCCGAGAGTATTTGGCATGAACTGACTGTGCTCGGATAGGATTAGACATTTGTGTAAACATTACTATACTTTTGTAAACATCAATGACAATACACAATTGAATAATTGTCATTAACAACTAGATTGTGAAGAATGTAGTGAAACAATAACTAAGTTAAAAAGATAGTAAAAGGTAATAACATAAGAATAAAAACTAATTGTCAGATTGTGTTTGAAGCCTAGGGAGACACGGTGGAATGTAAGTGAGATTTCCAAAGGGAGCAGTCTTATCGAGGCCTCTATAGGATCATTCAGCAGTGATCAAGTCAAACATGAGACCGAGGTCTTGTATTCTATTTTACTCAAAGATATTTTTTTATATTATAAATATAATTGTTGTAATTGGATTTTTTTGTGCCATTGCTTGGTTGTGGAATGCTTTTCCACAAAGTGTTCCTTCTAAGGACTACTGGAGAAAGCATTTTAGGCTGCACTTGTGAAGGTAAAAGGTGGAGGAGGCCACGAGAGAAACCCTGAGAGCCATTGTTATTTAAGATGAGCCCATCTCACTATTAAGATATAGAAACAACAAAACTCACTCAAGATAAAAATATATTCAAAATTGCATGACAACTCCAATACAAAATTAAATGGATTAAAATTTTAAAATTGTTTGAATGTATGTGGATAAGTGCAAGAAGTGAGGTCTCAATTTGGGAGAAGTTTCCCATCTTTACAAATGTCGGAAGAAACACATACGTGTTTCGTAAAAATTTAGTACGTGTATAGGATCGGGTGGCAAACAAAAAAAATGAAATGTGTAATTGTTACATTCAAAATTAATTTTATTAATTTTAGATATTCTGTCAAAAAATAGTTATATAAAACTTAGATTTATAAAACCAAAAAATAAATAACCATGGAAATTTAAAACCGTAGGTAACTAAAACATTAGGTACAACTACAAACATGTGACATGTAAACCATAGGTACAACTAAAGCCCTAAACCCTAGATACTTAATAGTTCGCCAAGATTATTGGAATGAGGCGAGAGGCCCTATTTTTAAAATATCGAACAAAAATGGCATACCATAGCCAAAATGTAGTTCAATGACAAAGTATTTTTCTAGGTATAACAAAATATCTCAATTGTTGCAACTATCACAGTCATTCTAAAGTAGCATTTTTTGCCTAGTCTATAATTTTCTCCTTCCTTAATAATCAATCGACTAAAATTATTTTCTTCATACAATAAACAAATGTTTCACTAACTGAGTAATCTTGAAATGAGGAGACAAAACAACATTTGTCAAATAACACAATAAATGATGACTAATTTTTGGAGGTAAGTAAATCCATCACTTACACCAAAAAGAGGTGTAACTGTTATGCTAATAGTTATATATGCTGAAGAACATAGATAATCAAATATGGACGAATGCATATTCATTTGGAGATGTAAAGTATACAAAAATATTTGTATAGTATAAAATTTATTAATTTAAACAGATTTGTTGTTGGCTACTGACATGCCCACTTTGTTTTTGACATTGTTCTCTTGAAGATAACCTTGTGTAGTATATACACGTTGGAAGGGAGAAATTCAATAATTTATTCTTTTATATATTTGAATATGTTGTAACAAAAAAATCATTTAAGTCAACAAAATTTAAAAGATGAATCGTGTAGACGATGTTCGCCACTCATTTCAAACTATTGTAGATGAGTTCTACTTGGAAGAATATAAACATATCTTGTAAATCTATGCTTTAATGGATGTCCACACTATGTTGTCAAAGCTTCCATTTTGACATAGGCAGGATGGATGTCCAAGGCATACAAGTTAGTGGACAAACTTTTGTCAAGATATCCATAATATATCTTTTTCCTTCTTATCATTTGCAGGCCAAATCTTGTCATATTTCCATAAATCTATGTTTATTACTAGTAAACCATGATAACCAATCTAAAAATTTAATTTAAAACAACCTACATTTAATTATAATATACTATATAAAATCAAGAAACTTTGTTTAAGATTTTTGTGTTTCTGCAATAGCAGTGGTTGCAGAAGATCCGTCCACATCCGGGAATGTCGTATAGCAACTGACCAACTGACTGGAATGCCAAAGCCCGATTTTGCAGAACAGAAAAGCCTCTACTCATTGAGTCTGTAGCCAAACGACTTACTGTTGAGCAGCCCTTTTCTATTAGAAAAAGGACACCAAAAAATGTAGAGCGGTTAGGAAGAAAACTCGTATGGCAAAACCTGATATTCGTTTTCGCTTGCTTTAATTTAGAAGATGTGGCAGACGAATGAAATAATGGAGCACTGAACCAATAAAGACATTCTAAACAGTATTATATTTTAGAATAGCTCAGTATGGAGCATTTGTATACATCACAAACAATCAAAAGATGTAAATATAATGACAAAATGACAGTAATTCAACTGATGAAGGCACAGTAGATATTCATTTTCACTTGCTTTAATTTAGAAGATGCGGCAGACCAGTAAAATAATGCAGCGTTGAACCAACAAAGGCTTTCTAAGAAGTATTATATTTTAGAACCACATGGACTGCTTGAGCATTTATATACACCATACACAATTAAATGATGTTAATATAATAGTAAGCACGTAAATTCCCATGTTTATTTATCAACGCCATGGAAAAGCTTATATTGTTTTCTTACAACATTCCCCATTTGCATAGAGAAATTTTGATTGTAACGTACCAACTGTTGGTGAGCACGCAAAGGAGGATTCTAGGATTCTCTTCTTATTTTTTAATCTAGATTTTGACGTATGCAATGTGTCCATCTCTTCTATAAATTGATTTGAATTGTCATAAACTTTGGCAAAATCGGTGAATATTCTATTTATGAAAATGGATTAATGTTTGGGACGGTTTGTCCAATGAATAATGTTAGAGATAGGCAAGGATTCTTGGATTCTCTTCTTATTTTTTAATCTGTACGCAATGTGCTGAATATTCTAGTTATTCTATTTATGAAAATTGATTGCTCAACCCATAAAAAACTGTTCTTCCAATTTTGCGCAGAATATTCGCTGCCTTAGTTTTGACGTATGCAATCTGCCGATCTCTTCTACAAGGATTAAGGATTACTGTTTGGGAGGGGTTGTCCAATGAATAATGTTAGAGACAGACAAGGATTCTAGGATTCCCTTCTTATTTTTTAATCTGTATGCAATGTGATGATATCTTCTAGATTATATCTGTGAACAACAGTGGC
>MU214676.1:76764-108195 GCA_018584345.1 Thuja plicata | reverse complement strand
TTTTTTGCATGGTGTTAGTAATAGCATTAGCGGTGGGCATGGCAGAAGCAGTAGCAGAGGTGGAGAGTCGTAATCCTTGCGAAGACTTTCTTAACTGCGAAAGCGATGTTGGGTGTCTCGATAACGATGCTGCGCTATCGGACTTTGTCGTGCTGGAGTGGGATATTGCTGTCCTTAATCCCTTTATTTGCTGCAGTGGGACTTAGCTATTAATCTTACGACATAGAAACACTTCAAACTTCGCCAAATAAATAATCTATTATGCTTTATGCTTTGGACATATGCAATGAACATATTATTACTATCAATCGCACCTTAGTGTGCAATGGGAATACCGTATAGTTATGGATAGGTCATTTAAGTATTGGTCCCTTTGTTTGTCACTCATTCTCATCCTATCTTTTTATTTTTGTATCAATATATCTGACCAACTATATATCTTTACAACTCTTCCTCTTTATCTCTCCCTCTCTATGTCTCCCTCTGTATCTCTCTAGATCTCTTTCTATCTTGACCTCTTGATAAATTGAACTACATAGCAAAGAAATGAAGGAAACAAGCAGCATACAGTTGGAAGCAGGATGTTTTTTTTTTTTGTAGTTGAATTCCAAAAAGCACTTGCATTTCATAATGAAGTATACATTTATTACGTTTTGCTTATTTTTTGAACTTTAAATTGTAAAGTATGAATCTGTAATAATAAATACTTAGCATTTACTATAAAGTGAAAATCTATTTAATATTTTTTACTGTCTGATTTCAAACAAAATTCAAATGTATCATAATGATAAATGGCAAACTATTATTTGAACTCAATCTTACATAAAATAAATGTATTAATAACATTTCTTGTTGACGTTGTGTTGACCATAGTCAATTTCTCATAATTGGAAATTGTGCCAGTTTTCTTTGATGTTGAAGCGTAAATATTAGAAACACTGGATAAATAAGATTTTCACATTTTTTGCCTTTTTTTAATAAAACTTGAATTTTTAACTATGCATTTCCAGTTAAGTGTACTTTAATATAAGTCAATTTATAAAGGTGTTGTGCTTACAATTAAGGTGTAGTGGCTGGAGTAGTATTTGATAATTTTTCCAAATGCATCTCCTCTTCTTTTCGTCAAGCTACATATGGGTTTTGTTGCATGCGGGCATATCTTTCAAATGTGAATGTTGGTTAAGCTCTCGAACTCTTGAAATAGCTGTGAATGTAAGGCCTTGTCTATCAATGTTGCCAATATTAATTGTTGCCTTTTCAAGTGTAATCCCTTGTGATTTGTGTATTGTTATGGCCCATGCCAATATTAATGGTATTTGGCGGTGCGTTCCTCGGCTGATTGGGATTATTGGAATATACTTTGGGTTGTTTTTGTCCCAAGGTGGACCCATATACTTTTGAAATTCAACAACAACAAACAGTTGTAGCTGAGGTGGTTTTTCCCGATCACTATATATAATTGCTTTTACCTGTCCAAGTGCACCATTGACGAGCCGAGTTTGAAGATTTGAAGAAACTTATTTTTGTAATCTTAGTTTTATTTTTTTAGTTTTAGTTTTAGTTGTAATCTTAGTTTTGGAGATTTCTTATTATAAATTAGTTTGATTTCCTATGTTATCCCATATAATGAAGTTTATAAGTTGAATAATAAATCATATTTTTACCATGTGATATATTTCCAACATCTCCTACATAATTAAAATAGGTAAATACAATAAATTCATATAATCATGTAATGGTGAAAAACCACATCATGGTCATTTGTTTGTTCTAGTTTAATTTAAAAAGTAGATTGGTCCATCATGGGATTATAGGAACCACTGACTGTACTCTATCAATCAAGTACATATAAATAATTTGTTGAGAAAATTGTAAAAGTAATTCAGTACATCTAATTTCTAAAAATGATACAATGAAGACATCAAAAAATAAATATACATCAAAATTATCTACATAAAATATATAAGGTAATGTAGTACATATAAGAAATAGTAATTATGTATTTGTCATAAAATTAATTGTAAGAGAAATTAAATAGATGTACTACATACATAAAAATTAGTGCACTGCCCCAAAAAAGTGAGAAGATTCAACTTTAGTAAAGTTTCAACTGTAATGTTTAATGATATAGTAATTTTTTATTTTTTTTTACTGTTTGTTGTGAATTAATGGGAGGCTTTCCTGTGTGTGTGTGAGTGCTTTGACTATAGTACTAACATGGACAGGTACCAGGTATCAACTTCACGTGATTTGGAAGGTCTGAGTATGCCTAAGATTAAATAGAACCTTGATGGTGGTTAAATTTGGAGGTAATCATGTGGCCAACTTGTATTCAGCCCAAATTGTCATTCTAACTTTTGGATGGTAGTTTCCCTAATATGTATGAACAATCATCGATTGTTATGTGACAATTTTCGTGTATTCTAATATGGATGATTTGGATGTAAGATATGTTATATCTCCAATTTGTATGGAGGCTTGGTAAGACTACTAGTACAAGAGGATATAAACTCTTGACCTTCCTCAGTCCTTTGGTAAGGTTGATTACACTTGCAACATAATTTCCTGATCACACTTGCAATTAGATGAGGTCATCATTTCAGAAAATATTTCGCAAGGAAACTGTGTAGCCACTATCACTTCCACTCAATTTTTAGATAGCCTATCCCACGGTCCAATTACGTCATTCAACACGCGAAAATAATAGTTGATAATGTATAGGACGTGTACATAAATGAGAATGACGAGTCGGCTACAACTTGTTCTATGCGGATGGAAACAATAAATGGGACATACATGGATGAGAAAACATCAACTTGCAAGGATAAAATTAGATTAACTTGCATGGATATCCATTGAGGAAATCAGATCAATGAACCAAATAGTTTTAATGGTCGTCATTTCCTCTTGTGAACTCTAAATCGTGAATCTAAAAAAATAGCTCCTTCTCAAATAAAGAAACATCGAACCATAATTGTAACTCTAACCCCTATTCACAACACTATCCCCAACCCTAATTCTAACCCTAACTCTAACCTAGATAGAGACTGGTCTGTTGAAAATGAAATATAATAAAACATGAAAATTTTAAAAAATAATTAATATTAACAAACAATATTTCTTTGTAATTAATTATGTATTTATTAAAATAGATATTTATTACTTATTTGAATGAAAATTTTAAAAAATAATTAATATTAATTATCTATTGAGATGATATAATAAGACTCCATATTTCTTTGTAAATGCTCTACAACTTCTGCAACTTTCTCACTCATTTTTCTTTGAATGCTAGCTTTGACCTCTACTCCCTCGGGGATCCCGAGGAGCACGGAGGTCCTTTTCCTAGACCTGTTCCTTGTGCTTTCTCGCATGAATGGAAGTGACTGCTGTGCGGCCCCCAGAGCTGTGGATCCTGCATTTTCCACCTTTGGGGGATCTTCTCTTTCGCAGTGTCCGGATGGTGGGGATTCTTACCCCAAGATTGTGACTGAAGTCAATGAGAGCCCGGTGGGGGGCTGGAAACTGGCGGTATTGGGGAAAGAGTCTCATGAAACTTCTGCACCCCCTATTTTCTCAGTTGGGGAATTTGGCCCTAAGATTGCTGTCCCAGATGGTGTGGTGGAAGGCATTTTTGCTTCGCTATAACTTGCCCTGGTGGGGAGGTTTGTCACGTTTTGACCTATGATAGATATGGTCTAGAGGTGGTGTATGGCCAGATGGAAGATTAAGGGAACTATCTCTATCTCGGCCATGCCAATGGGGATGTTCCTCTTTCAATTTAACACTGCGGAGGACTACACTCTTATCTCCACAAGAAGCTGTTGCTATGGCAAAAATGCTCTGCTAATGGATAAATGGAAGCCAGGCTTGAATACAGAGATGGAATTACAGAAAGCAGTGCCAGTTAGGGTCCGACTACCTGGGATTCCCCTTAAATTCTAGGATGAGAATGTGCTCCAGTGGATTGGGAGCTCATTTGGAAGCTATGGGGCTGCGGACTTGGTTACCGCTCATTAACCTAGGTTGTTTTTTGTAAGATTCTATGTGAATGTGACTATGAATACCCCCCTCCCCAACTTTGTGAAACTTAAATCCAAATGGGGGAAGTGGAACCAGGCCATTGTGTATGAAAATGAAACCCTACACTACCAAAAGTGTGGTAAAAATGGGCATCTGGGCACTCAATGCAAGGAAGAGACTAAGACTGTTGAGAAAGACTCTTGGGAGCTTGATTCAGTAGCCCTGAATGTAGAAGATGAGGTTAAGAACCAGGATGATGGTTCCTGAAGAACTTCGGAAACCCCTCCCCCCATTATCAAGGGCAACAAGCTTGCTTCTAGGATGGGGGTTAAGGTGAATGAAAAGACTAAAGAGGCAGAAAAGGTGGTAGATCTTGAGGAAGGAGAGTTGGTTGATGACCTACAAATGGCCCCCAACTCTCATAGACAAAGCCCAAAAGGGGCAGAAAATAAAGAAACCATCATTGGAAAGAAGGCACTGGTCACAAAAAGTATTTTGACTGTTACAACTACTGATTTGAGTAGTTTAAGGGATGAGGATGGATTTCCCTCCCCAACCCTTCTTGGGGCGGGTTTGCTGATGGAAATACCAATAGTGTCCCACTCACCACCATCGACCAGCCTCCTCGACTGGTCAGAACTGAAAAGGAAAACTAGGAGTAAGGAGGGGGATGAGAGCGTGGATACAAAAAAGAAAACAGATGTGGGGAATGAAACCAAACTGGGCCGTCCATCTGTGAAAGTGGTTAGAGCTAAAGAAGTAGCAAGGGCCATTGCCAATGGAAGGCAATTAACCCTAGAAGACTCCCAAAAAAACAAAAGATGAAGTTCCTCTCATGGAACATAAGGGGCATGAACAGCCCGCAAAAATAGTTCACTCTAAAGAAGTATATTCTTGAGTTCAAGTTTGATGTGCTTCTTATTTAGGAGGTGAAAATGACGTATCAAAACAGTGCTCTGCTGATGGAAAATATTTGGCTGGGTGTGGCCTTTTTGTATAGTGAAGCGGATGGGGCCTCTAGTGGTGTGGCCACTCTTTGGAACCCTTGTAAGTTATCCAGTAACACTCTGGCTTTTTCTCATAACTTCCATGCTATTTTGTTTACTTGGAATAATAGTTCTTGGTACTTGTATAATATCTATGGTCCTAACACTAGAGGAGAACATAACAGAATATGGGGGGAAAACTCCAACCTCATAGGAAATAATCAATGTCACCCCACTATGTGTGCGGGAGATTTTAATACTCCCTTATTCCCCTCTCAGAAAAGTGGGGGCACTCAGAAATTCTCGGAAAGTATGCAAGAGCTAGCTAAATTTATAAGACACAATGACCTGGCCGATCTGGACCTACAGGGACTGAGGTTTATCTAGTCAAACAAGAGAAAAGGAAGACACCTCATTCAAGTTAGATTGGATAGATGTTTGGTTTCAGGGGGTTGGAATATTGCTCCTCTTCTCAGCCTATCACACCTTGCAAGAATGGTCTCTGACCACTCCCCTCTGATCCTTGAATGGGAAGAGAGGAAACGAAATGGACCCCATCCCTTTTGTTATGAAATCATTTGGCACTCTCATAATGAGTTTGAAAAATATATTAAGAAATGGTGGAATAGCACGATGAAGGGAATGACCATGTATAGAATTGCCGAAAAGCTGAAAATCATCAAAAGGGAGGCCCAAAGGTGGAGAAAAACCAAGTTTGGTGACATCTTCCAATGCAAAAAAAGATCTTGAGGAGAAACTGACCATCCTCCAAAAGGACATGGCTATGGGGGAGGAAACCTGGGAGGAGCACTAGGAGGAGGAATAATGGAGAAACAAATGGAAACAAAACCTCAAGAGGGAGGAAATTTTCTGGAAGCAAAGCTCACAGGTTAAATGGTTGAAGGAAGGTGACTATAACTCTACCTTTTTCCACAGATCTGTAAAGTAGAAATATGCATTTTGTAATGTCGGCCAGCTAGACATAGTAATGTCCATGGGTGTCACAAGCCCTTGCTCGAACTCCATGAACAACCATTCTTACTAGAGCCAAAACGGTCCTTCAAAAGCATGTATACAATGTGGTCACTTTTGACAAGTGCAAAGTAGAGACCAGACAGTTTGTAAATTTAGACACATATTTAATAATGTCAAGCAGAGTTCAAGTCACGGCCTTGACAAAGAGAAGGATTTTAAAAGCAAGCATGGTGGTTACTATCAGTCTCGACAGAGAAGGAGTGGTTATGTGCACAACATGGTCACTAGAGTCAACAATCAAAAACAATTGAGAACCCCAAATCTATAGCAATGTAATTATCTAGTGAAGGAGCTGACAGATGTAACTACCCCTAAAGAAATATCACAAGGTAAGTGTTAAGATATAAAACAATAATCTATTTAACAATGAGCTTTCAAAGCTAAGATATAGTTTGAGAAAGGATAACAAAATCAAAGCAATAGAACCCAAAATCATTGAATTAAATTGTGGAGAAAGCATCAAAACCAAAGCCGGCAACTCAAGTCTTTTAAAATCACAAAATTCAATAGTAAGTTCAAACAATGACAAGAATGGAAGCATTCAAGGACCGAGATGTAAAAGTATGGAGTCTAGTGCAATAATGTTTTGGAGCGCGAGCACCATGGTCAAATAAGGAGTGAAGTGCCATCCATTATGGCCAGGACCTAGATCAAATACCCCGCACTCTAGAGTTAATGCAACAAGCCCAAAATAACAAGAAATAACTCCAGATGTAGAGCCTGAGCTCATTGCTGCAAAGACAACATCCAGTTGAAGAGCCCGAGATTCATTCTCAAAACACATACTCACAGTCACAGATAAAGGTGA
Source organism: Thuja plicata (assembly GCA_018584345.1). Lineage (NCBI taxonomy): Eukaryota > Viridiplantae > Streptophyta > Pinopsida > Cupressales > Cupressaceae > Thuja > Thuja plicata. The sequence goes on along the minus strand of MU214676.1, from coordinate 101,343 downwards.
AGCCACATTTACAGCTAAATTCCAGTCGACAGATCATAGAGAATAACTTCAAAACAACAATAGCTTGAGCCTAGTAAAGCAGTAAAAACCCCAAAATCAACACCATTGTTGCAGCATTAGTGGCGCCATATGCTAGGGTTTCAAACCCTTATGTTTTTCCAAAAAGAAAATACAATACGATAACCAAGAAAATGCCAAGTTTTGATAAACTTTGGAGTCCAATGATAGAGGAGGAGTAAATGCCTTGAAGACTACAGTGCACGACAACTAGAGTCTCGAGTTTCTAAGTGCCACGACAACAATTTAATAACCTAACCTATGTCAATGGAGATGATGTGACTTACTCTTTGAAAGAGTTGTTAATTGTATGGTGTTGATCATGATTGACCTTAGGTTATGTTGTCGACATTAGTTTAGGCGTGGTTTGGGTTATGTGGTATAGAGTTAGGGTTGTTGTTTATAGGTTTGCATATATGCTGGTTATGTTTAATGAAAGATGTATGTTTTAAAAACCAACATTAGGGGAATAATTTAAGGCATGAATTATGCCTAATAGTTAGGGTTTTCAAGCTGATTTGGAGGAATTTTTAGAGGATTTTTGGAGGGAAGCTGATTCTCAAAATTGGCCTTGAGCGGTTGATTGAGGGTATATATCTGAATTTCATAGTCAAATGTAGGGGTTCAAAATGTGAACATATTAGTTCCTTTGAGCTTTCTACATATATTGTGTAACTGTAGGTTCAGTTTTTTATGCATTACTGTGTTCAAGTGAATGTACCTTGTTACTTGGCATGTTTTTTGTATCTTTGCATTTAACCATTGTAGATTTTTCAAGAAAATAAAGCAAGTGCTCCCTTTATTCACATATTTTTCTGAGTTTTGATATCAATCCTCTTCTCCATTTCTTTATTTTGTGTAATAGTTTTATATCATAGAATAGTGAATTAATCAAATTCCTTCTCTAAGTTGTCAAAATATAACCTATTTGCAGAATCAGTATGTCTATTGGTAGATCGTCATTGTTTGTGGTGCAAACCCTAATAGTGAGATCTTTAGGTCAAACTATACATTGAAAAGTGAATGTCCATTGCAAATCTTACTAGCACATGTTATGTTGATCCTTATTTCAAGTTATGATTAGTCTGAATTTATTTTTGTGTATCACCTCATTATATTTATTCAGTTTTCAGGTTATCCCCTTTTTCCCTTTTTCAAAAAATCAGAGAATCAGTCATAGGTGATATTCCAAATCTAATAGGAACTAGCCTAGAATTCAGAGATTCCTTCCTAATCAGAGGTACCCACAACTCAGGAAGGTTTCCATTGTTACCATGAGATATTATTATGTCCTAATGCCCAAGTCTGGGTGATATTTCAAGGCCTTAATAGTTTTTGGCATGCCCGGTGGGACTCCTTGTGATATATGAGTAGAATCCAAACAAGGAGTGTAAAAGAGTTTGAGTATTTACAGCTCTCACACACTATGAGAGGAAGAAATTTGCACAGATTACCTAAGGGTTTGTAAGAGCTTTATTTTTAGCCTTTAGTAAAGGGTAGGAAACTAGGAAGACCAAGGAAAAGAAGGTCTAAATGAAGTTCAGCTCCTCCCTCCTACCATACTGAATTGCCATATTCAGATCAAGAGTCCTCTAAAAGTCTTCCAGCGCTTGAAATTCAAGTTGTTCTTGAACAACCAATAGAGGAAGAGAAACCAACACCTTCTAGTTCTACCATATCACCTCCAAGAATGAATAAAAGGCTACCATTTGTGCCTTTTGATTAGGGCATCCCTTTAAGGATTTCCAATCATAAAAAAATTCCATTGGGAGCCTTGAAAGGGTTACCATCTTTCATGGGAGAAGGACAAACAATAGCTATTGAGAATATTAGAGATGTTTCATCTCTTTGCAATTTCACCATATCATGGAGGAGGATATAGCTTTGAAGCTATTGGCTACATCATTGAAGGGAAAAGCATTGGAATGGTTGAGAAATCTTCGAGTTGGATCTATTACATTGGAGACACTTGGTGAGAAATAATCTAATTTTAATGAAGACAAATATGATAATCTTTCTTTAGTGGAGAAACTAACAACTATCAGTAGGGCTTCACAAGAAGAGATTTGTGATTTCAATCTACATTTTCAAAAGACTTGGAATAGACTCCGTGCTATGGTAAGACCCTCTATTCAATATTCATTCTTATACTTTCACAAGAGTCTTAATAGTGACCTTTTCATTATGATTCAATCAATGGGGGGTAATTCTTTACCTAAAGCTTTTGATATTTCTATTACAGTTTAGAACAGTTTTATTTAGGCAAGAAAGATAGCTCCTAGGAAACCTATGCCTTTTGTTCCTATCATTTAGTCTAATATTCCATTGATTACCTCACCTCTAGTACCTTTACCATCTTCAAAAAATGAAGAAATGATGTCTTCTACCCCAAATAATAAGTTGCAAAGTATAAAGGATAGCCAACAGAAAATTGAAAGCTTATTGAAATTTTTTGGAAATGAGTTGGTAAATCGTAAAAGGAAGAAAGCTCAAGGAAACCCAATAGTTCATCTTCAAAATCAATTTTCTAGCTCCTCATCACATCAGCCTAACTAACCCACTTACCAAGGCAATAAACAACAGTATCAAGGAAACATCAATACAAATATGTAGAATTGGAATCAGAGACCTTATAGACCTTACAACCCTGCACCTCTTAATATTGTTAGAGATATTGTTCCTAACTATAATAACCTTGGTGTTCAATATGAGTGGTGTTATCCTTGTGGTCAACCTCACAATCAGTCAAAGTGTACAAATGGAGTTCTTAATCAAGCTCTAATGGTTCAAAGTGTAGTTGGTTCACAACAAGATGCATCCATTGAGGAGACTCAACATCAACTGGATCTAAGTGCTCCAGACACTTCCTTTCTTAATTGGTTAGAGGAAGAATTTTTTGGGGTAAGTAATGATTCACCTGTATCAACAAACACTAGAGCCAAGAAAAGAGATCTAGGAAAAGAGCAATCAACTGCTAAGATTGCTGATACAACTCAATCAATACCCATCAGTCCTATTTCAATTTTGAAAGAACAACCCTCTTTCACAACTAAGGAGGAACATCAGAAGAAAACAGATTAGATCAATACAAAATCACCTCCAAATGTACATTTTGTTGTTCCTTTTAATATTGCTGATAACATGAAGAAGATGGATGTCTCTATTTCTATGTGGGATTCTCTATCCATTCCAGGGCAAGCAGATTTAATTAAGGAAGAGTTGTCTAAAGGAGGAGTGAGTTCACAACAAGCTTTAAAGTAGCCTTCAAGGACTATTTTGGCCAATACAGAGGTAGAAGAAATTCAAGGAGCATCAGTAAAGGATGGTAATAAAGTTACAAATGTTAAGCCACCTCCTTTCTATGTGTCTTTGATAATTGGTAGTAAGTTTGTACACAACTGTATGGTTGATAATGGTGTGCAACCAACATAGTAATGCCCAAGAAAATTGTAGATTTGCTTGATTTAAAGTATGAACCTCTTGATAAGGGATTGATCTAGTTAGACTGTTCATCATTCCACACTTTAGGTGTTGTTAAGAATGCAAGTTTTTACACTTCATGAATACCCAAAGTTTTCTATTCCACAGGACATTTGTATTATTGATTTTCTCCCTTACTTTCCCTATGTTTGTCTAGGGATTTTACAGCTAAGATAGGTGGATATTTCTCATCAGATTGGTATCACATGTTTTTTAGAACAAGATATGGTGCAAAAGTGACCATAAAATCATATTTTTTGACCAAAGATCACATAGAGCCTTATATTCCAAGCCCTATTAATGCTAGTTGTGTGATCATAGTTGCTGATGAGTTTAAAGATTATCCAAACTTTGATACTCAAATAGAGGGCATCCATGTTATATTATTGGATGAGTGAGAAAGTGGAAATGCTTTTAGTAATCAAGATAATGTTATTTATCATGCTGGTTTTAGTAATTATATGATAGCTGCATCTAATCTTGTTATGCCAAATCTGATGAAAACTTAAGATGCAGATTCAGAATAGCCTAATCAGCTTTGGGACTTATATTTTGATGGATATAGGAACAAGGATGAATCTGGTGTGAGGGTTATAATTGTGTCTCTAGATGGTGAAAAATATTATGCTGCATTCAGACTATCATTTCCTTGTTCTAATAATATGGTTGAATATGAAGGTTTGATACATGGCCTAGAGTAGGCAGGAAAAAGGAATGTCAAATGTTTGAGGGCATTTAGAGATAGTGAATTGGTGGTCAATTAGGTGAGAGGTTTAGATGCTATTAATAATGATCTTGTAAAGTTATATAAGTCCAGAATATCAGATATTTTAAAATATTTTGATGCATTCAACCTGATTTTTGTACCTAGAAATAAAAACCAACATGCTGATAGGTTAGCTGCTATTGGTGCACAAGTCACAATTTCTGAGAGTAAAGGTGTAAATATAGTTCAATCTCACATTAATATTTTTTTTAGTCCATCCTTTCCAGATAATGAACTTAACTGGCAGGTTTTCGATATTGATGAAAATATTTTAAATTTTATGACAGATACAAATGCCTTTTTGGCTTCTAAAACACCAAAGTAAAACAACAATTTGAGGACTAGATTATACAATTGAAGTCAAATAAGCTTCCTAAAGGATTAGTCATTTTGGAGTCGATCTTCAACTCTAATGATAAATTCAAAAAGGACAAAACTAGCATGCTCATTAAGGAACATCATTATCAGGAGTTGGAGATATTTAGAGACAAATTGTTGAAGGTTGGTAAAGTTAACTCTCCTCAAGATAAAGAGCTTCTTATTGCTTTCTTTAAAGATTTCAATGATGTCTTTTCTTGGGATTATGCTGATTTGAAAGGGTTTGATCCTCAATTGGCCCAACACATTATTGAATTAGAGCCCAATTCCAGGCCAATCAAGCAAAGAAAAAGGCCAATTAACCCCAAATTAGAGCCCCTAATGCTTCAAGGGCTCAATAAACTGCTAGATAGTTGAATAATATTTCCAATTAAAAATACCTCTTGCGTTTCAAATTTAGTTCCTGTAAGGAAGAAAAATGGGGAGATTAGACTATGTGTGGATTTTAGAGACCTTAATAGGGCATCTCTGAAATATAGACACCATCTTCCATCAATGGAAGAAATATTTCAGAATGTTTCTGGTTCTGAAAGGTTTTCACTTCTAGATGGCTATTCTGGTTATAATCAAATATTAGTGAAAAAGGAAGATCAGTTTAAAACAAATTTCACCACTAAATGGGGAACAATGGCATACAAAAAAATGCCATTTGGTTTATCAAATGTAGGTGCCACATTCCAAAAGACTATGGACATGGATTTTAAAAATCTAATGTACAAATTTGTTTTGGTTTATTTGGATGATGTTACTATTTACAGCAAGATTGCATATTAGCATATAGGCCAGTTAAGGCAAGTGCTTCAAAGATGCAGATAGTTTGGAATCTCTCCTAACCTTAAAAAGTGAGACTTTGCAGTCCATGAGGGTAAAATTTTACGATATAAAGTTTCAAAAGAAGGTACAATAATTGATCCTGAAATAATCCATGCAATTTTGGATTTATCTCTGCCAAAACACAAGAAGAGGCTGCAAATCTTTATTGGCAAAATTAATTGTGTTAGACGCTTTATCCGAGACATTGCCAATTTATTAAAGCCCTTAACTACAATCCTAAAGAAAAATGTACCTTTCAGCTGGACTAAAGAGGGAAAATCCAATTTTGAACAGATTAAACAAGCCCTATCAATAGGTCCTACATTAGCTAACCCTGATTTTTCTAAAGATTTTATCTTATATGCTTATGGAGCCAATGATACTATTTTAGCTATATTGGTGTAGAAGAATGATGATAATATAGAACTGTCAGTTGCCTTTTTCAGCAAAGGGATGGATGACTATGAACAAAGGTACATTTTTGTTGAAAAACATGTACTTCCTATCATTAAATCTTTAAAGAATTTTAAACATCTGGTTGCTAGAAAAAAAGTTCATCTAATGGTTCCACATCCTAGCATTAAAGAGCTCTTATTGAACAAGGATGTAAATGAGAAAAGAGCAGGATGGATTACCAGAGTTATGGAATATGATGTGCATATCCATGTAACCAAGCTGGTTAGAGGCAAAGGTTTGTGTGCAGAAATGACAGAAAAGGAAGAAGAGGCTGAGAGCGATGAAGAGGTTGTCTTTCTTAAAGATAATCCTGTACTTAATGACATACCAACAACTTGGTTGGCTGATATGATAAAATTTTGACAAACCTGACAATGTCCACCAGATCTTGATAAGGAAAAAAGGTGGTATTTTAGATTGCAATATGCTCCTTATGTTTTGGTTAATGGTACGCTTTATAGGAAAATAATTTCAGGAATTTTACTAAAATTTATTAATGTTGCTAATCAAAGAAAAATCTTTTCTAAATTTCATGATGGATCATGTGGAGGACACTTCAATCCTAAGAATACAACTAGGAAGATTTTAAGGGCAGACTATTACTGGCCTCATTTATTTAGATGCCTATTCTTGGGAAAGAAAGTGTAAAAAATGTACTCTTTTTGAAGGAAAATAGAGGCTAGCAGCATTGCCACTAAAGCTTATTATTGTTGAACAACCATTCATCAAGTTGGGAGTGGATTTCATAGGCCCCATTAACCCTAATTCTAGTGTAGGTCACCAATGGATTTTGATTGCTACAGACTATTTTACAAGGTGGACCGGAGCTATTTCATTGAGGGAATCAAGTGGATTTGTTGTTCTTAACTTCTATGAAGACATTATAACAAGGTTTGGGGTCCCTCAATCAATTGTTTCAGATAATACATTAGCTTTTGTTGGTTCTAGAATAACAGAAGGTGCTGTTAAAAATGGGATCTATCTAAATACATCATCTAACTATTACCATTAGGGTAATGGACTTGCTGAGTCTACTAATAAAAACCTTATAAGGATTTTCAAAATGAATCTATAAGAGAACAAGAGGGATTGGCACTCCAAACTCAAGGAAGCCCTAGGGCTAGATAGAACTACACCAAAGAAGACCACTGGCAGCTCACCCTATGAAATGGTTAATGGTAAGGAAGCAAGGTTACCAATTTCTACTGAGGTTCCATCACTACAAATAGCTAACAAAATGATGTTATTTGAAGAAGAAGAAGATCCCCTTAAGCTAAGATTTTCTGAACTGTTACAGCTAGAAGAGAAAAGAAGCAAAGCCTTAAAGAACATTGAGCTAAGACAAAATTAGACTAAAAGTTCTTTTGATAAGAAATCTACACCTAGGGAGTTCAAGGAAGGTGACCTAGTTCTTAAATGCGATGTGGTGAAAAGTAGACCAGGGCAACATGATACGTTTGACAACTTTTGGTCAGGCCCATTTCTCATCACTGAATGTAAAGAGAACAATTCCTTTCAGCTATCTACCACAGATGGAGAGATCTTACCTATCCAAGTCAATGGGATCTTCAACAAGATTTTATTTGAGGGTTAGTAATTTATAATTTGGAAGTTTCATTTTAATAATTGTTGTCAAGCACTAGGTTTCATTTTCAATAAAGTGCCTTTAAGGCACAAGGTTAGTTGTAGGTTGCACGAGTCCTTAGTGTAGGTTACATGAGTCCTAAGTGTAGGTTGCATGAGTCTTAGTTTAGGTGCATTTTAATTTTAATAAGGTTGCATTTGATCTATTCTAGTTTTTGACTTGATTTCTCAATGAAGAAATTCTATAGCTCATGTCTAGCAGGGAGACATCCAGCATAAGTCACCAGGATTGTTAACCTAATTTTATACATGTAGAATAATAATCAAAACAATAAAAGATTTCATAAAGGTACACCTCTTAAATACTATTGTTGAGCTAATATAGATGAGATACATTGCTATTGCATTCATATTAGATCAGTTACATTGTACTCTAAGTATCGATCATTTTCAAAATTTCAAATTCATACTTGATCATTACATTGTGCATTCAAAATGAATGTAATAAAGAAATGTTCCCTTCATATAGCATCTTCCACATTGGAACTTAGAGGAACATATGAAGAAAATAAAGCATAATGGAAGCATGAGTAGGGGTCCATGCATTGCCTTGTAAGGTCTTCTGCATTTAGGAGATGGTTGTTTGATTTGTCTGGGGTCTTCATGTCTTTGCATTGTCCGTCTTCTCTTGCATCTTAGGTCTTTAAGTCCTATTTCCTACATCATGGAAAGAAAAAGTGTTAGATCCAAGTTGGATCTAAGAAAAGCATGGAAACCAAAAAATCATCACATAATAATCATGTTTTCAGAATTGCAATTTACCAATAACATCAATGCAATGGAAAAATATGCATCTAAATTAATAGAATAATAATATCGAAGGGAAATAACTCCATGAAACCTTTTACTATCTATGGTTATAATTATGCATTATACAAAAGGGTTGTTTTTTTTGTAAACCAGATATCTGAACTAAAGGGACTTAGCTCCTGTAACTGCTGAGATACCTTTTTCAGAACAACAAGGTAGTGCTAAATTAGTGAACACAATCAATCAACCATCATTTATGCATGAATATTCATGAAACATGGCACTCACACACAAAAAATGATCAAATGGTTATGTTTACTAACCTATCATATGAGCTCTTTGGTGATGTTTTAAAAAAAAATAAACAGAAGTGCATTCAAATGCAAGGAGTCATGAACTATGAATTCACTAATACCAGAGAACAAAGAATTGTGTAGTAAGTGGCACAAACCCATGCTCAAACCTCACAAGATGGATTATCAAAAGAGAAAGAATGCTATGAGTTTGTGAAATCAAAGTGAAAGGTCAAATAAAAAAGAGGAAGAGATGTAGTTCATAACAGTTAGCTACAAAGTGAATGAATGTTGTTGCAGTTCAAAGGGACAAAAGATGCTACAGAATGAGCAAGTGCAAGACAAGTTGTGCATGTGTAGAGGAGAAAGAATTGCAAACTGATATGGAAAAATATAATCAATTTATAGTGCTATCAAATGGTAATACATGGATATGCAGAAGAAGATGAATTGTAGAACAATCAAATGATAATTTAATATTGTTATGCATTTTCACAATGAAAATGAAATGATAGTGTTGTTTAAAGATGTAAAGATGCATGTCACTTTAAGATGCTTTATACATTAGCAAAATAATATGCATATGCATATAGAATTCATCATGGTTTCATTAAAACTAACTGACAATAAGAAATTAAATGTTGTTGATGTCAAGAAACAGAGAAATCTTAATGCTGTCATAAGTACTAGTGTTCATTAATAGACTGAATGAAAAATGGTGTCATCAAAGAGGAAAGTAGAAGGAGTTAACCAAACTGTGTTGATGCTAGTAATGAGTGACAGTAGTATCTGTATTTCAAAGTAATATGTGTATGACACTGTTTTTCTAAAGAACAAGGTAACAATGATGTTGTTATAAAGAGGTGTCAAATAATAAAAAAGGTTACCAAATTGCAAACTGATATGCAGAAGGAGATGAACTGCATAACGATCAATTGATAATGTAATATTTCTATCAAATATGCACATAATTATTAAATTATAGTAATGTCTAAAATAATAATATTGGTATGCATAAACAAAAGCAATGATAATTTAATTAGAAATATCATTTATTTGCTGAGGTTATACACATAAAATATGAATAGTAATGTTTTTCAAAAAGCAACATTTCAGTAATGCATATACAAAGCATGGATGTATAATAGAGCTAGAAAATATGCATATACAGTATAAGTTAATCAACAGTGTTGTGCAAAGGAAAAGATGCATTTTGTAATGTCGGGAATCTAGATACAGTAATGTTCATGGGTGTCACGAGCCCATGCTCGAACCCCATGAACAACCATTCTTACATGAGTCAAAATAGCCCTTCAAAAGTGTGTATACAATGTGGTCATTGTTGACAAGTGCAAAGTGGAGACCAGAAAGTTCGTAAATTTAGACACATATTTAATAATGTCAAGCACAGTTCAAGTCATGGCCCTAAAAGAGAGAAGGACTTTAAAAGAAAGCATGGTGGTTACTGTCGGTCTTGACAGTGAAGGAGTGGTTATGTGCACAACATGGTCACTGGAGTCAACAATCAAAGACAAGTGAAAACCCCCTATTGATCATAATGTAAACATCTAGTGAAGGAGCCAATAGATGTAACTACCCCTGAAGACATATCACAAGCTAAGTGTTAGGATATAAAATAACAATCTATTTAACAATGAGTTTTCAAAGCTAAACTATAGTTTGAGGAAGGATAATGACAAAAAATTAATAGAACCCAAAATAATTGCAGTAAATTGTGGAGAAAGCATCAAAGCCAAAGCCCACAACTCAAGTATTTTAAAATCATGAAATGCATCAGTAAGTTCAAACAATGACAAGAATGGAAAGCCAAAGACAAAAGATAACTTATCTAGAGTCGAGGACCAAGATGTAAAAGTATGGAGTCCAATGCAATAATATTTTGGAGCCCGAGAAACATAGTCAAATAAGGAGTGAAGCGCCATCCATTATGGCCAAGACCTAGATCAAAATCTCTCCACTCTAGAGTTAATGCATCCGAGCCCAAAATAACAGGAAATAACTCCATATGTAGAGCCCGAGCTCTTTGTTACAAAGATAACTTCCAGTTGAAGAGCTCAAGATTCATGCTTGAAATACATACTCAAAATCACAGATAAAGGTGAAGCCACATTCATAGCTAAATATGAGCCCACAAAAAAAAGAGAAGAACTTTAAAACAAAACAACTCGAGCCTAGTAAAGCAGTAAAAAACCCAAAATCGACGCTATTATTGCAGCATGAGTGGAGCCATAATATAGGGTTTCAAACCCTCATGTTTTACCTAAATGAAAATACAATGCAATAACCAAAAAAATGCCTTGTTTTGATAAACTTTGGATTCCAATGAAAGTGGAGGAGTAAATGCCTTGATGACTATAGTACACGACAACCAGATTCTCAAGTTTCTAAGTGCCACGACAACAATTCAACAACCTAGCCTATATCGATGGAGATGACATGACTTACTCTTTTAAAGAGTTGTTAATTGTATGGTGTTAGTCATGATTGACCTTAGGCTATGTTGTTGGCATTAGTTTAGGTGTGGTTTGGGTTATGTGGTATGGAGTTAGGGTTTTTATTAATAGGTTTGGACATATGTTGGTTATGTTTAATGAAATATGTATGTTTTGAAAACCAACATTAGGGGCATAAATTAATGCTTTAATTATGCATTATAGTTAGGGTTTTCTAGCTGATTTGTAGGAGTTTTTAGAGGAGTTTTGGAGGTAAGTTGATTTTTGAAATTGGCCTTAAGAGGTTCATTGAGGGTATATATTTGAATTTCATAGTCAATTTTAAGGGTTCAAAATTTAGGGAGAAAGTGGTTTTGTGAACATATCAGTTCCTTTGTGCTTTCTACATACATTTTGTAACCATACGTTCAATTTTTGATGCATTAGTGTGCTCAATTGAATGTACCTTGTTCCTTGGCATGTAACCATTCCATACTTTTGAAGAAAATAAAGCAAGTGCTCCCATTAATCACATATTTTTCTGAGCTTTGATATCAGTTCTCTTCTCCATTTCTACATTTTGTGTAATGGTTTTGTAGCATAGATTACTGAATTAATCCATTTCCTTCTCTAAGTTATCAAAATATAACCTATTTGTAGAATCTGTATGTCTGTTGGAAAATCATCATTGTTTGTGGTGCAAGCCCTAATAGTGAGATCTCTAGGTCAAATGATACATTGAAAAGTGAATGTCCATTACAAATCTCAGTAGCATGTGTTATGTGATGACATGTAACTGATTGAATGTTTGAAGATGTTAAGTTGATGTTCATGCAAGCCATTAAATCAGTTAATGTATTGTATTTTCATTGATGTCAACTTGATATAATCTATATGGTCAAGGAAATAGTGGCAAAGACTTCAAGGAACCAATGAATCAAAGGCTATGCTATCAGTAATGCATATAATTCAAGTATTCACTAAGTGAGTAGATACACCGACGGAGTGCACACTGATAGTCAGAGTAGAAGAGCTGAGTTATAGTGTTACCCGACGGAAAAATGCACAGCATTACTGATGAGAAAATTTATAGTGTTTCCCGATGAGCAAAAGACAGGGTAACCTGATGGAAAAAATGTCAGTGTTGCCTAACAGAAAAGACAAGGACAAAGATCCCGATGACAACTGAAGTGTTGACTGACAGAACAGAGAGTTCAGAAAAACAAAAAAATTCTTAGTTGTTAAGGAGCTAAAGATAGACTTAAACGGATAATTATCATTATTTTAATCATCTAGATAAATTCGGAGATAAGTAACCAATTTAAATCTGATTTGTCCAGTTGGTAAGAAGATTTCTTTGAGATAAAAATGGAGTTTTCTTTAAATCTTTTGGCAAGAATTGTGGAACATGGCAAGAATCAAGAAAACCAAAAAAAGAGGAAATCATGTCTATATAGGGACAAACCCAATTCATTACGAATTGAGTGGGGTAAACAAGAAAAAAGAGGGAAGATGCAAAAGAGAATCTGAAGGAGAAGAAAGTCTTCTTTCAGTCCTGATCAACAAGCTAGAGGAAAGAGCTAGATTCTGTAGACACTGATGAATAGTGAGACAACATCACAGAGTAGAACAGTGTGGAACAAAGGTATAATTTATTACATTGATTAGTGAGGTAATGGAATTACAATAGATCTAAAAATCTGCAATTGAGTTGTATGTATGAACAAATCATTAGTGTTTCAGTTTAACCAATGAAGCATCAAGTCTCTTAACCGAGAAGGACTTAAAAGTCTTTTACCTTTGAGATACATCCCAAGGAGTATCAAAAATTTTGATGATGAAAGTAGCATTGGATATGCCCGATACCTTTTGAAAGGCCAAGTGAGTGTTTGATCAAGGATGGTAGCATTAGCTGCCAAATAGTAGGTGACAAACTATCTTTAAATCCTCTAACAAGGTCACACCTAACAGTGTGTTTGTAACCTTTAACAGGGTTGGCTCTTAAAAGGGATCACTTCCAAAGAGTGAAAAATTGGGGTACCAGTCACTGTGGTTTTTCCCATAACAGGGTTTCCACGTTAAAAATCCATGTGTTATGTCTTTATGTTTTATTACTTTACTATTTTACATTTGACATATGCAATTCTGGATTGATCAGTTTACTCTGCATATTTATTGTGTTTCGGTAAATAGGTGACTGCTTATCTGTAAACATAAAGAACAAGGTTTAACAAAGAAATTTGACAAGTAGAAAATTGATATAAGTATTCTAAGGCATTAATCTTGTAGGACAAAAGATAACTATAGGAATAATTTATGGTTATAAGTTTAAGGGTTGATTTAAGGATTAATTTTTGAGGCCACTGATTTAACCCCCCCCCTCTCAATTATTACTAACAATTGGTATAAGAGCTTGTGTGATTAGAAGGAAGTTTTCAAGACCTAAGCTAAAGATCACAAGATGAACAGATGAGATGTGCCCAAGTTGAACAAAGATAATTTTGCTTCATGGTAGAGGAGAATAAGAGGCCACTTATTAGGTATTGGAAATGATGTTACTCAATACTTAGATGTTGAATATGTGTTTCTGACAAGAACACCAACAGTTGAACAAATGAGAGAGAAGCAAGAGCACAACTGCATGATGATAGAGCTTTCTTCCTCACTCTTTGATCCTGGATTTGAAAATGTCAAAAACTATAATAGTGCAAAGCAGATGTGGGACAAACTGATGCTTGTACATGGTGGTGATAAGAATGCATTGAGAGCCAAGGCAGAAAGCCTGAGAGGAAAGTTTGATGATCTCAAAATGAAAGAAGGTGAAAACATCACTCAGTACAACACAAGAATCAAAGAGGTAGTCAATGATATCCGAGGAGTTGGAGGTGTACTAGATGAAGACACAGTGGTAAGTGAAATTCTAAGAACCTTACTTCCTACTTATGCTATTAGAGTATCTGCAATATAATAAATGAGAGCAGTAGAAAATAGAAATGTTACTCTAGACAATTTAATTGGAAGAATAATTTCATTTGAGCTGAATAACTTTGATAATAGTGTCTTACCAAACATAGAGTCTACATTCAAAACTTCTATGAGAATAAGTAAATCAAGTCATAAAAACACTATGAGAAAATATAGTGATAGTGAAAGTGAAGAGGATGATCTTGATGAAATTGAAGCACTTATGGCTAGAAGAATGCAAAGAGGCAAAGGTAAATACAAAGGTAAATTACCACTTATTTGTTTTAATTGTAAATATATTGGACACTTTGTTGCAAGATGTCCTAACAGAAGATAAGATGACAGAAGTAATGAAAGATCTTTTGAAAAGAAGTATGACAGAGGTGATTATAGAAGCTACGGACAATCAGAAATAAGAGATACCCAAGACTACAAGGACAAAGCAAAGAAGGCCAGTTACCTAGAAAAATGAAAAGATGAAGATACTGACACCAAATATGATGAACACATCGAGATGGTGTTTGTAGTAGTAAAAAATGATTTAGATGATGATAAAGAAAGGTATGTAGAAATAGCTCTCATATCTAAAGTTAGTAAAAGTGATGTTTGGATCATAGATAGTGGCTGCACACACCATATGACTGGTGACAAGAAATTTTTTGAGAATTTTAAATACTATAATGGCTGTTCAGTAAGAATGGGTAATGATACACCTTGTCCAGTTGAAGGTAGAGGAACAATAATGTTGAATAACCAGATGAAATGTGAAAATGCTTATTGGGTAAATGGATTGAATTATAATCTATTGAGTGTTTCTTAGTTGAATAATTCAGGTCACACAGTAGAATTTGAAATAAGAAGGCAAAGATCTTCAATAAATTAGGAAATCTGATTGGTACTGGTGAGCAGACAAAAGGTAACTTGTTTTATCTGAATGATACTGACACCACTTGTTTGATTTTGTACAAACAAAGACATATGGCTATGCCACAAAATATTGTGTCATGTGAACTTTGACAACATGATAAAGATAAGCAAAAATAGAAATGTAAGAGGCTTACTGACGATGACTAAGCTCGACAACATCATGTATAAGAATTGTCAAAAAAGGTAAGATGACAAAGTCTAGCTTCAAAAGAAAAACCCATACATCTCATGCAATTCTAGAATTAGTCCATACTGATTTATATGGAACCATGAGGCCAAAGATTTATTATGGAGATAGATATTTTATTCTCTTTTTTTATTATTTTTCTAGAATGCTGACAGTCATGTTTCTAAAAGATAAATCAGAAGCATTCAAGATGTTTAAATGGTACAAAGCAATGGTTGAGAAACAAAGTGGTAAGGAACTAAAATGCTTAAGATCAGATAGAGGAGGGGAATTTATATCAGATGAATTCACTAACTTTTGTAATGAGCATGGAATTAAAAGATAGGTCTCTGCACCAAGAGAACCAAAGCAAAATGGAATTGCTGAAAGAAGGAATAGATCTATAGTTGATTGTGCAAGGACACTGATGATAGAGAAAGGGATCACCCAAATCTTCTGGAGGGAAGCTATCATTACTGCTATCTACACATTGAACAAAGTACAATTAAAGAAGGAAACCAAGAAGACACCCTATGATCTTTGGTATGGATATACACCAAATGTAAGTTACTTCAAAATTTTTGGTAGTCAATGTTATATCTTAAAAGATGATACAAATGGAAAACTTGATGCCAAGAGTGATGAGAGTATCTTTCTAGGGTATTCCACCAAAAGCAAGGCTTATAAATGTCTAAATAAAGCCTCTAACAAAATTGTTGAAAGTACAAATGTAAAGATAGATGAATTTGTAGAGAAGAATGAAAAGGAAAGAACTAAAGAACTAGAGGAATACATCAAGTTTTCTTACAATGAGGAACCTGACACTCTACCCAAAAAAAAATGTAGAGCTCATGAGAAACATATCATTGCACCCAAGCTTCAGGCTGCAAATACCGACAATTAGAATATTGCTCAAAATGATGCACATAGTGGTGGAGAATAGAATGAAGAATAGAATGATGATCAAGATGAAAGAAAAAGGATTGAACCCATACTTGCAAGATATGTTAGAAGGAACCATCAAAAAAACCAAATCATAGGAGACAAGAAGGCTGGCATGAGAACCAAAAGTAAGCCTCTAAATACAAGATGTCTTATTTGTGATTATGAGCCCAAATCTGTCAATGTTGCACTTGATAATGATGAATGGATAAGTTCTATTAATGAAGAGATTGAGAAGATAGAGAAAAACAAGACATGGACACTTGTACCAAGACCAAATAACAAGAATGTCATCAGTACAAAATGGATATTCAAGAATAAGCTGAATGAGAATGGAGAAGTCACAAGAAGTAAAGCAAGACTAGTATGCAAGGGGTATGCACAAGAAGAAGGGATTGACTATGGAGAAAACTTTGCACCCATTGATAGGCTAGAAGGAGTGAGAATATTGCTTTCTTATGTTGCATATAAAGGCTTCAAGGTATACCAAATGGATGTCAAGTCTGTATTCCTTTATGGAATACTTGAGGAAGAGGTATACATTGAGAAACTAGAAGGGTTTATTGATCCAAACAAGTGGAACATGGTATGTAGACTACACAAAGCCTTGTATGGATTGAAACAAGCATCCCAAGCCTGGTATGAAAGACTTCATTCCTATCTTATAAGTATTGGATTTGTAAGGACTAGTGAAAATAGTAATATTTATTTGAAAGAAGATACTGATGCTAACATTTTGATGCTGAGATATTTGTTGACGACATCATTTTTGGAGGCAATGATATGCTATGAAAATCATTTACAAATGAAATAAGAAAAGAATTTGAGATGTCTATGTTTGGAGAGATCAAGTTCTTTCGTGGTCTGTAGATCATGCAACAAAATGAAGGTATTTTCATTACACAATCCAAGTACATCAAGGAAGTACTAAAAATATTCAAGATGGAAGAGTCCAAAGCAGTAGGAACATTGATGGCTACTGAATGCAAACTGACAAAGGAAGACAAGTCATCAGAGGTAAATCAAATTTTGTACAGATCAATGATTGGAAAACTCATGTATGTTGTACATACTAGACTAGATAATGTACATGCAATAGGAATTGTTGCAATATTTTATACTAATTCTAGGGAATCACATATGACTACTGTAAAAAGAATCCTAAGATATCTGAAGAATACCAAGGAATATGTCTTATGGTATAAAAGAGAAGGCAAATTTGAACTTAAGGTCATTACCAAGGCTGATTGGGCTGGAAATATTGATGACAAGAAGAGCACAACTGGAGGAGCATTCTTTATGGGTAAAAAACTTGTCACATGGATCAACAAAAAGAAAGGATGCATCTCTCAGTCTACTGGAGAGGCAGAGTATGTTGTTGCTGTTGCAAACTACTCAAATATTGCATGGATCAAACAGTTACTGGAAGGTATGCATATACAAATTCTAGAACCAGTGATTATCTATTGTGACAATACCAGTGCAATAAACATTTCTAAGAATCTAGTCATGCATGCTAAAACAAGCATATTGCCATCAAGTATAATTATTTGAGAGAATAAGTTTAGGCAAAGGAAGTGATACTTGAGTATGTGTGACAAAAGGAACAATTGGCTGATATCTTCACCAAGCCACTTCCCAAGGATGCATTTGAATACTTGAGAAAGAGACTAGGGTCAGCCCCTTGTCTATTAGTCAGTAAGATGACTAGGAGGCTGCATCAGCCTGCATACTATCAGAATATCATTCATGTTGATGCAAGCAGAAAGATGGACTTCAAAGATACATATATACACAGCAAGGTATTTATCTACTCTGAGCACCAGAGTTATTACCGATGGATTGGGAAATTCAACAAATATATTATGAATAGAAAGGATACATTTGAAATTAATGTCAAAGGGAGAGAAATATCTCATTATCATACTAAAATGATAAAGGGAGATATTATATCCATTATCATCTCAGGGAGAGATTATATCCATCATAGTATCCAAAGGGACAGAAGAAATCAGAAAGGGAGAGTACACACAAAGGAAGAGAATTGCTGACAAAAGACATAAAAAAAGGAGAACAGTCAAATGGAGAGAAGTTGACATAGAAGGAGAACACATCAAATCAGAGAAAGAAAGATTCTACACCTATCCAATGAAGGGATTGAAGATAGATAGAAAGTTGCAAGAATCAAATATAAGCTAATTGAGCTTACCAAAAGCCAAACATTTGTAATAGTTACATTAGGAAAGCTTGATGAAACTATATATTTCATATTGTATTAGGAATAGTATAGTATGGTAATGTAGCATGTTGCAATCAATGCCAAAGGGAGAGATTGATGACATCTAACTGATTGAATATTTGAAGATGTTAAGTTGATGTTCATGCAAAGCATTAAATCAATTAATGTATTGTATTGTCATTGATGTCAACTTGACATAATTTGTTTGGTCATGGAAATACTACCAAAGAGTTCAAGGAACCAATGAATCAAAGGCTATGCTATCAGTAATGCATATAAGTCAATTATTCACTAAGTGACTACATACACCAATAGAGTGCACACCGATGGTCAGAGTAAAAGAGCAGAGTCACAGTGTTATCCAACAAGCAAATGCACAACATTACCAATAAGCAAAGTTATAGTGTTGCCTGACGAGCAAAACACAATGTAACCTAACGGACGCAGTTTTAGTGCTGCCAAATGGAAAAGACAAGGATGGAGATCCTGATGACAACTGAAGTCACACCAATGAAATAGTTAGTTATCACCAATGACTAACTTAAGTGTTGACCGACAGAAAAGAGAGTTCAGAAAATGACAAAATGCTTTGTTGTCAAGGAGCTAAAGATAGACTTAAACAAATACTTATCATTATTTTAATCATCCACATAAATTTGGAGATAAGTAACTGATTTAAAGCTGATTTGTCTTGTTGGAAAGAACATCTCTTTGAGATAAAACTAGAGTTTTCTTTAAATCTATTGGCAAGAATTGTGGAACATGCCAAGAATCAAGAAAAACCAAGAAAAGAGGAAATCATGTCTATATAGAGCCAAACACAATTAATTATGAATTGAGTGGGGTGAAAAAGAAAAAAGAGGAAAAATTCAAAAGAGAATCTCAAGCAGAAGAAAGTCTTCTTTCAGTCTTGATCAACAAGCTAGAGGAAAGAGCTAGATTTTGCAGACATCAACAAACAGTGAGACAACATCACAGAGCAGAACGGTGTGGAGAAAAGGTATAGTTGATTACATTGATCAGTGAGGTAATGGACTTAAACAATAGATCTAAAAATATGCAATTGAGTTGTATGTATGAACAAATCATTAGTGTTTTAGTTTAACCATTGAAGCATCAAGTCTCTTAACCAAGCATGACTTAAAAGTCTTTTACATTTCAGATACATCCCAAGGAGTATCAAAAATTTTGATCATGAAAGTAGCATTGGATATGATGTTAAGTCAAACAAGGAAACCCAGTCATGAGAGTTTCATAAACCCTAAATAATGATACTCATCAAATATGATGTTAAGTCAAACAAGGAAACCCAATCATGATGACCAAGCATCCTCACATACAATGAACACATGGGATACAAGAACAAGCTATCCGCTAACTCACAAAAAAAATTGATGTAAGAGCATCCTTGAGTTGTTGGCAATCTTGCATCACCGAAAAATATTTCCCTTTCAATTTGTTCTTAGTTTTGTTTCAGTTAGCAGTTCGATGTTTCTTGATTTCTTCCTTGGTTTTAGATCATTTTTTGTTACGAACCTATTTATTTGTTTTGGACATCATGTTTTATCAATGTTAGGGTTCACACCTCAATCAGTTACATTGTTCTGGGGATATTGAAGATTCATTGTTAGTTTTGTGTATCCTTTGTGTTCTAACGATCAATACATTTTTCTAATCCTATGAATTATTTCTTGATCAAAAAATCTTGGTGTCTCATATCCTAAAGTTCTTGAATCTTTGGCCAATGTCTCTCTTGGCTCGCATGTCATTTCTACATCCTCTAAATAAGATCTTTATGATTTGGATGTTGACCTATAATTCGGTATTATTTTTTCTTATTCTAGGAGATTGTAATTGATCCAACCAACTTATGAGTTGGGAAGGCTATATATATTGAGGCTCTTGATATTTTTTAGTAGGAGTTCTCTACAAGATAATATGGGAAGGTTAGCATTAGGGTTTATATATAGATTTTTGTTGTAATCTGGCATGTATGTTGAAAGTCTGTAATCTACATATTGCAGGGCTATGTATTGTAAATATCTAATTCTATGATAATGTGAAGATCTATTATATCATTTTGAGTGTCCTTTCTTATTCATGATTTGGTTGCTTCCACTATGTTGACTCTTGCTGCATCCTGTTGGGACTCAAAAAAATGATCAAAATTTTTTCGTTGATAATCTGTGTGACATATAGTGTGTAGAGAAGGATTGATGCTATGGTTGATTCTTTATAGCCTCACTTATTTGTACTATTATATTAATGCTCTTTTGCAATGAAAACATTTGAACTCTTCTTAGGAGGGACTGACAAGGATGTTAAGGATTTTATCTTCCAATTGAGCAGAGAAACATATGAAAGGTTACTTGCTTCCATTTTGGAGTGTGTGAGCCCCTTACAGAATTCATGAATGAATTTGAAAATACAACAAAGAAAAAAACTCATCAAATTTATATCATAGGAGGCATTATAGACATAATGGTAAAATAAAACAAGTTTATATCAAAAGACTATCATCACTGAAAATACATGTTGCTTTCATTGAAAATATGTGGATGGTCTTGAAAGGGAATTAATGTTTAAAAAGATGGTGTGTATGCTAAACTAATTCAGCACTCTTTGAAATATTTCAAAAGGCTTATTGATAAAATCTAAAGATTCTTAATAACAAAGAGAAGCATCAGTTAAAATAAAAATTCACACGGGAGAAAAAAATGTTTGTTGATCCTTGAAAAAACACTTTGATTAATTATAGAAACAATCTAGCAACATATACATCGGATAAAACATGGCACCTACTATAACAGATAAAGGTTAAGCAAAGTGAGTATTTTAAATAATACAATTAAAATACTTTATCAGTATAAGTATCAATAAGTGTTAGGGTTTTTAGTAAAACACATGACTTCTCTAAGCTTAGTTAGGTGTCCTAGTTATGTGTCACCTACTTGACTTGTTCGAGGAGAGGTTTCTAGCTGGTTGTCGACATTTTGCAGTCTACTAGAGATATGTTCAAGGATAGGTCTCTAGTTGGTTGTCAATATTTAGGAGTCTACCAAACGTGTGTGGTGCATCATAGGTGAAAGGAATTCTCCCTATGCGTAGCGACCAATGGTGACATTGACTCCCAAAGGCGCATTGAAACACGATGTAGGTTATGGGTAGGAGGATGTCACAGGGCACCTTCAGTATGTAAGCTCCCCTAGTATGCCTATGCGACTCAAATCTTTGTTGTTGCAATCAATTCTGCAATAGTTTGAAAATCCCTCATGTGGCTAGTGAGTGATGCCTAGCTTCATTGTAGTGATTTCTAACCTACGTGTTGGGAAAAGGTAGTGCAGTCCATCTCAACCCTCCCCTATCTGCTTGGGAATCCTTACAATTGGGGTTTGATCGCATAGTGGATCTCACCTTCATTACTATCATTGAGAATTGATCATACAGAGGTGTAGATGTGCAAAAAGTTCTCCAGGCCTCCATTTCTTGTCTCCAATGGCCAACAATTTTTGTGGGCCAGTAACGCTTCCAAATTTCTAGCGCATGCAACCTCTGACTTATCATGCTCAGTGTTTGGTTTCTAGAGATCTATGTGTCATTCTTTTTTCTACGTTCATTTTGTCCAAGCCTCAAATCTCTCTTAATCAACAAGAAATTACTCGGCGCATGACAAAAGTGTGTCCATGTGTAGTATGAGCTGTGGTCTGAGAGGAGACTAGGGAAAGAATATAAAACATTAAGAGGCTTAAATAGTCTCCCATATTTTTATTTTTCAAAGGCTATTTTTTTATTTATCAAAAATGTTGTTGTTGCTATTTTTTTAATGGACAATATTTGTTGTTTTATTTTTTTGTTGTCTAGATATAAAAAACTTGAACAAAGTGACAATATTACAATAATCTATTCAAGTGTCAAATTAAACTAGCTATCATATTGGGCTATTTGAAGATAAGTACAAAAAAAAAATTTCAAATGAGAATTGCCAATAATTAAAATATACTACTCTTACATAGGTTATCCATGATATTTCCTACATGTAACATAACCATTTTTTGTTAGATGATTTTATTGTAGCCGCATGTTCTTAGGACCTTTGGTCTTCTTAATCCTATAAATCCATGAAATAGTTGTAAAAGAATAGAAGAAACAATATAAATTGCAACTTTGAGTAAGTATGGAGTTGAAACTCCTCATCAAATTGAACACTAATTGTAGTTACTTCCGTGTATCTTTTCCATATTTAAAGCGTGTTTCCTATCTAATATTTGTGATTTTTTTTTTGGTTGTGAAAATTCATTAGGTTGATATAACTATTGTGTGTATATTCACTACAAGACTAATACATGTTATATTCACTATGAGATTGATATACTCTTACTGCCTTAGTACAACATGCTTTCAAAATTCTTTTTGTGAAAGTGTTATTCAAAACTTCCATTTCATTGTAGCTAATAATCATTCAAAAATGTATAATTCAAAACAAGCCAACATAGTTTTTAGGTATTTGAGATACTACATTGAGAAGTATAAATCCAATCAACAATTAGTGTCATCTCAAAGACACATTAAAATATGCAGTTTGAACAAAAAAATGCTAAATTTTATCACTTTAAAACTTTCAAGGAAATTAAGTTTCATCCCTAAGTAACTAAAGTATTTATAGAGTGGGCAACCAATAGTGTTCTTCCTAAAATAAAAAGACCTTCACATCAAAATACAATATATAAATTGAATTCCATGAGAACGTATATTAAAAATCATAACATCAAGAATTTGATGCCACTAAAGGTAATAACTACAAAAAACATATTCAGAAGAATGCCTTGGTTGCAAGTTATATCCTTGGAGCCTTTCCTCTTGTAGACTTATACATGACTTTATTTTTACAAGCCATTTCTAAATTAAGTTAAAAACACTTGCACAATATTATAGAATTTTTACAAAGCACCAGACGACACATGTGAGGATAAATATCTACCCAAACATTCATAAAACCTAAATGATGAAAATTATTTGAAGAATACATAATGTAAATAGGTGTAAAACCATGTGCCTACCCTTCCCTAGTTAAAAGAAAAGACATATATAAGAATGATAAAACTATGTACTCGGAATCAATCAAGAATGGGAGACAAAATATGGAAGGAATCCATTTACTTTTCTCTATTCCATCTTTCAAAATAAAATTAATTAAACAAAAACTTGATGCACCCAAAACCTTACACAACTACGCTAGAACTAGCCACAAAATCCCAAAATCTAATAGGAATAATGTGTTCTTACCAAACTAGTGTTGGAAATTACTTGAGTAATTGAGAGTGGAGGGGTGAATCAATTACCACAAAAACAAATCTAATTCCCTTAGATGTCTTAAACAAATTTGTCACTGTTTCTCGGTTAACACATATATTCTACTGTCACTCGGTTAACATAGCAAATATTAAGATATTAAATGTGAGTATCCTTTAATCATTAATTGTAAAAACATAAACCATAAATCAAATGAAATGTACACAGATAACACAAAGATTTAACATGGAAACCCAATATAGGAAAAACCACGAATTGCAACTAGTCACTATTTTTCACACTTCTAAAGTGAGCATTGCTAGGAGCCAAACCTGTTAAAGGTTACAATAACACATTGTTAGGTGTGACCCTGTTAGAGGATTTAATCACTTTGTAAGAAGTGACCTTGTTTGAGGTCTTCTAACACATTAATGCATAAATGTCTCCTTGTGAGAGGATTTATGAAAGATCTTAAGTCTACTTTGTTAAGAGATTTTGATCACTGCTATAATTGTTAGAAAGTAACAATGGAGTGACATGTTTTGATAAGAAATTGTCTTTGCTGATTATGATCTCTGTTCTGGATTTAATTACTTGATCCTTACTAATCGGATATTCTGTTGCAGTTCTCTGTGTTCTATCTTTGATCAAAATCCTATCTAATTTCACCTTCACTCTTCATATCTTTTTCACAATACGCAATTGAATAATTTTCATCAACAATCTCCCTCTTTGGCATTGATGGCAACACAACATGTCATAATCCAAAGAATTATAGAGTAATAGACATAAGAATTAAATTTTTATTAATGTCCTTAGCCTCAATCTGATTCTCATAAAAAAATTCCCTCTATCTTCATAATCACTTAAATAAAAATTTCTGCCTCTGTAATATTTATAACATCAAAATAACTCTCCCTCTTTGACAACTAATGCCAAAGACACCAAATGATATATATATA
>MU214676.1:36781-53917 GCA_018584345.1 Thuja plicata | reverse complement strand
TGGCATATGAAGTATTTTATAGATTTGATATTGATAGATCTATTAGTCCCTTGTAATTTTTGGCAAATTGATTGCATACTTAATATGCTTAAATATTTTGCATGCATATTTTCATAGACGTGTGACATAGATGAGGAAGAAATATTTGAAGATATTTCTTTCATTTTAGTTATTATTACCATATGTCAACATTGATGTGTGTGTGTGTGTGTGTGTGTGTCTACACACACACACAAATAAATATATATATCCCTAAGCGTAAATTGGGATATTCTTAAGCCTTTAATGACAATTTGTAATGAAGAATGCAATAAAAGTGTAATAAGTCCTAGAAGTCCTGTCAAAGGACTTAGGACCAAAAATTTTCTAAGTTGAGCCAATAGTTACCCAAGGGTTCAATAAGGGTTTTGATTGGTTTGATAAGGTAAAATTATTCCTAGGAATTGAATCCATCGAGTTTTAATAGATTTTAAGCAATAAAAATACCAAATACACAAGTTAATAATTCAAATGTTTGAATATTAACAACTAGTTGTGTTTTGGTGGGAAATTGAATTTTAGAGGTTAAATACGTTGTAATCAATCCAAATGTTGAAGAAGACAAAGTGCATGTTCTTGAGCACATATAGGAGGATTCACGGATTCTCTTCTTATTTTTTAATCTATATTTTCACCTATGCAATGTGTCAATATCTTCTATAAATTTATTTGAATCTCATAAACTCTCACAAAATCGGTGAATATTCTATTTATGAAAATCAATTGCTCAACCCATTAATATTGTTCTTTTAATTTTTTGCAGAATATACGCTCCCTAAGTTTTGAAGTATGGAATATGTCGATCTCTTCTACAGTTCTTATCGACTGATCGATTAATGTTTGGGATGGTTTGTCTAATGAATAATCTTAGAGACAGACAAGGATTCAAAGATTCCCTTCTTATTTTTTTAATCTGTATGCAATGCGATTATATCTTCTAGATTAAATCTGTGACGAAAAGTGGCAAATTCCACTCTATAAATTGGATTGGATTAGAATTCCTTCACAACAGTTTTCTTCAGAACATAAAAGAAAATGATAAAGGGAATGATTTTTTTTAATGGTGTTATTAATAGCATTAGTGGTAGGCATGGCAAAAGAAGTATTAGAGGTAGAGATTTGTAATCCTTGCGAAGAATTTCTTAACTACATGAGTGATTTTGGGTGTCTCAATGTGCAGATATGTAGCAATATCAGACTTTATGGTGCTAGATGGGAATTTGTTGTTAATCCATTTATTTGCTGCAGTGGGACTTTGGTATTAATCTTATCACATAGAAACACTTCGAACTTCGCCAAATAAATAATCTATTATGCTTTGGACATATGCAATGAACATATTATTATTATCATAACTTAATTATGTTTTATATTGTGGTTGTCATTCGATTGTGAAAAATATGATGCGCTTGGTTTCAATAATGTTATAAAATAGGTGTAATACAATAAAGGTTTATGTAATTAGATTTTAGAAACTTTGTGTAATATAAATTATTTCTATTAAATTGTCTATTATTGCATGAATTATTCATGTTAGAGAAATCAGATTTTGATAGGTATAAATGTATGACATCTTATATATATATGTTCTTCTCTAAGAATTATGGGGTATTGGTTCTAAGTTTTTTGAGCTCTTTCTTTGTATTTTTCATTGTTTGGTATCTTGGTGCTGCCAATCTATGGGTGGATGTTGTCTCTTTTTTCTTTGTAATATTTGGAGTGTGGGCTCCTCTGTTCTAGCTATTTATCTAAAAAAGAAAGCCTTTAGGCTCTTCTCAATTATAGAATCGTCAAAAATAGAAGGGAGATGTTCACCTTATTGTACGTAGTATCTTGTTTTCATAGAATGATCATAGATAAAAATGGAGATGGTTGACTTTTATTATGTAGTATCTCATTTTCTTATATTGACTATATATAAAAGAAACATGGTTATCTTCTATTGTGTAGTATCTTATTTTCTTAGAACAAGCATAGATCAAAGGTAGATGCTTATCTTTTATGATGCACTATCTTGTTTTCTTACAATGATTAAATATGTAAAAGAAATATGGTTATATTTTATTATTTAGTATCTTATTTTCTTAAAATGAGCATAGATAGAAGAGAGATGATTGTCTTTTATTATGCAGTATCTTGTTTTCATAGAATGATTAAATATATAAAAGGGAGATGAATACCTTTTATTATGTAGCATCTTGATTTCTTATAATGATTGTAGATAAAAGGGAGGATGTTACATTTTATTGTGTAATATCTTGTGTTCTTAGAATGATAATAGATAAAAGGGAGAAAGGTCTCTTTAGACTCAACCAAAGTTATGCTGACAAAATTTGTGTTGCCTTAATTCGTGTAGATGGTGAACTTTAGAGTCATGACAAACTAAAGAAGCCACCATAATAGGTGTATTAGAGAAATTAATTATTGGTGAATAAATTAATTGTAGTTCTTAAAGTTGTGTGCTCATGTCATTAGTTGGTTTATATGGTAATCTAAAAGTGATTTAGGTCATGTTGGTACTCTCAAATTTGGTACAAATTTGGAGTGACCAATTCAAAATTTTCTCTAAGACAAGGTGAGTACCACAATTTTTTTTTTGAAGAAGCCTACTTAAAGTGCAAGTAAAATGTGACCTGATGATTTTTATGAGATACTGATGGGGGAACATGTGAAAAACCTATCATGGAGTAAATTTAATGGGTCCAGACTTTCATATATCAGATTTGATGAGTTTTGGAGAGGGTCATTCTGAGGTGTTCATTTAAATCTGCATCTTGTACATTGCCTGATTATAGAAAATGACCTACTTTGCATGCTTGCATCTTTGGCCAAATAAAGTTTCATCATATAGGGATTATGCTAAGGTTTTGTAGGTATGAGTGAGAAGCTCTATTTCCATTTTCAGACCCCCATGAGTTCATTGCATAGTTTTCCAATCTAATTTTGTTTGTAGTTTCTAACATATTAATGGAGATCAATTGAACAGTTTAGTTGGAGGCCCTGTTCATGATGTTATATCTTGAATACCGTGATTGGTCAAATGAAGAAAATGGTGCCCCTGTATTGTGGACCAAATTTACTCCAAGTTTGAAAAGTTTTAGGTCATGAGGGTTTCATGTGCACGCTTCTCTAGACTCTTTTCATTTGTAGAAATTGTTATTTCTCATGTCTTCTTGTTCTATATTTCCAAGGGGCTGCCAAATTTCCCCTATTGATCATCATGAGCCACATTTCTGGATTCATGCTCTCCAAATAAGATATTTTGAATATTGATAAGCTTGGGTCTTCATGAGGTCACTTGACTTGTTATCAAAGTCAAAACAAAATATATTGCTTGTTATTTAACAGGGTAATTTGCAGAATAATAATGAAGAGGCGACTTGGATGATTGAAATCTTTTGACCTATTTAGATTCGGCAGGTATCACTTTACAATATGGAGGAATATTAACCATGGAACATGTGTGCCCAACACCACATTCTGGTTATTTGATTTTGTTATTTTTGAAGGGTAATTCTAGAGGCAGTTTATCCATTTGGAACATTATGCAGCAACAAGCATCTCCGAGAGGCCAATTTTGTAGATCAGTGTTTTATGCCAGGCCACATTCATGATAAAGAAGATGATTCTGTATGTTGTCTACATGAAGAAATACCTTCACATCCAGTGGTAGAGAATCACCTGAAGATTTTCTATTTCTGAAGGGCCAAGTACAAACGTAGTTTATTGTGTTGTCAAATTTGCATTTTCAAAAGTTGTGATCCTTATGGTACAAAAGATCCCAAGGAAAGGAAGAAAACATAGAAAAAAACTAAAACTTTCCATTCTGGTGATAATGTTTATATAATTGTCATCATTAAAGTAGAGGTTTGTCTTCAATAAAGAAACAAAACCTAGAATTTATATTGTTAGCATTTAGAAAAATATGTTTGTAAAGAAAATTTTAGAGAAGCCAAATATAAAATGAGAGTTGTTCGACTTGAAAAAATCCCAATTGTACTGTGAATTTTTCATAATTCAATAAATGAAGCTACCTAGGGAATGAATTTGTGAAAAAACCATAATCCGTAGAACCCAATGAAACATGTAAAAAATATATATTTTATTTGTCAGAGCTTAACTGACTTATAGGAAGAATGATGTTGTGATTACAAGAGTAATATTTTGTAAATAGTATATGTAATAAAATTTATTATTATCTCTATTTCAATTCCTTTTATCATAAAAGATTATAAATCATATTCCGTAGAGGAATATAATAATCAATCTTAACCCATAATGGATGGAAACAAACCCTAAATAGGGAAAGAGGAATCTTGGATCTAGTGAGCCATAATGTTAGTGTTCGGAGCCCTAAACAACTCTGAGACAAATTGGGAAGGTTAGCATTAGGATTTATATATAAATTTTTGTTGTAATCTAGCATGTATGTTGAAAGTCTGTAATCTGCATATTGCAAGGCTATGTGTTGTAAATATCTAATTCTATGATAATGTGAAGATCTGTTATAGCATGTTGAGTGTCCTTTCTTATTTATGATTTGGTTGTTTCCACTATGTTTACTCTTGCTACATCCTGTTGGGACTCAAAAAAATCATCAAATTTTTTCGTTGATAATCTATGTGACATATAGTGTGTAGAGAAGGATTGATGCTCTAGTTGATTCTTTATAGCCTCACATATTTGTACTATTATATTAATGCTCTTTTACAATGACAACATTTGAACTCTTCTTAGGAGGGACTGACAAGGATGTTAAGGATTTCATCTTCCAATTGATCAGAGAGACATATGAAAGGTTACTTGCTTCCATTTTGGAGTGTGTGAGCCCCTTAAAGAATTCCATAATGGTAAATATCAAGTTTATATCAAAAGACTATCATCTCTGAAAACACATGTTGCTTTCATTGAAAATATATGGATTGTCCTGAAAGGGAATTAATGTTTAAAAAGATGGTGTGTATGCTAAACTAATTCAGCACTCTTCAAAATATTTCAAAAGGCTTATTGATAAAATCTAAAGATTCTTAATAACAAAGAGAAGCATCAGTTAAAATAGAAATTCACACGGGAGAAAAAAATGTTTGTTGATCCTCGAAAAAAGACTTTGATTAATTATAGAAACAATCTAGTAACATATACATCGGATAAAACATGGCACCTACTATAACATATAAATGTTAAGCAAAGTGAGTACAATTAAAATACTTTATCGGTATAAGCATCAATAATTTTTAGGGTTTTTAGTAAAACACCTGACTTTTCTAAGCATAGTTAAGTATCCTAGTTATGTGTCACCTAATCGAATTGTTCAAGGAGAGGTGTCTAGTTGGTTGTCTACATTAAGTAGTCTACTTTAGATATGTTCAAGGATAGGTCTCTAGTTGGTTCTCAATATTTGGGAGTCTACCAAAAGTGTGTGGTGCGTCATAGGTGAAAGGAATCCTCCCTATGCGTAGCGACCAATGGTGGCATTGAATCCCAAAGCCATGTTGAAACACGATGCATGTTGTGGGTAGGAGAATGTCATAGGGCACCTTTGGTATGTAGGCTCCCCTAGCATGCCTACGTGACTCAAATCTTTGTTGTTGCACTCAATTCTGCAATAGTTCAAAAATACCTCGTGTGGCTAGTGAGCGATGTCTGGCTTCATTGTAGTGATTTCTAACCTACATGTTGGGAAAAGGTAGTGCAGTCCATCTTGATCCTCCCCTATCTGCCTGGGAATCCTTACAATTGGGGTTTAATCACACAGTGGATCTCACCTTCATTACTATCATTAGGAATTGATCGTACAAAGGTGTTGATGTGTAAAAAGTTCTCCAGGCCTCCATTTCTTGTCTCCAATGGCCAACAATTTTTGTGGGCGATTAATGCTTCCAAATTTATAGCACATGCAACCTCTGACTTAGCATGCTCAGTGTTTGGTTTCTAGAGCTCTATGTGTCATTCTTTTTTCTACGTTCAGTTTGTCCAAGCCTCAAATCTCTCTTACTCAACAAGAAATGACTCGATGCATGACAAAAGTGTGTCCATGTGTAGTATGAGCTGTGGTCTGAGAGGAGAATAGGGAAAGAATATAAAACAACAAGAGGCTTAAATATTCTCCCATATTTTTATTTTTTAAAGGCTATTTTGTTTTATCAAAAATGTTCTTTTTTTTTTAATGGACAATATTTGTTGTTTTTTTCTGTTGTCTAGATATGAAAAACATGAACAAAGTGACAATATTACAATAATCTATTCATGTGTCAAATTAAAATAGCTATCATATTGGGCTATTTGAAGATAAATACAAAACAAAAATTTCAAATGAGAATTGCCAATAATTAAAATATACCACTCTTACCTAGGTTATCCATGATATTTTCTACATGTAACATAACCATTTTTTGTTGGATGATTTTATTGTAGCCCCGTGTTGTTCTTAGGACCTTTGGTCTTCTTAATCCTATAAATCCATGAAATCATTGTAAAAGAATAGAAGAAACAATATAAATTGCAACTTTGAGTAAGTATGGAGTTGAAACTCCTCATCAAATTGAACACTAATTCTAGTTACTTCCATGTATCTTTTCCATATTTAAAGTGTGTTTCCTATCTAATATTTGTGAATTTTTTTTTGGTTGTGAAAATTCATTAGGTTTATATAATTATTGTGTGTATATTCACTACAAGACTAATAAACGTTATATTCACTATGAGATTTATATACTCTTAATGCCTTAGTAGAACATGCTTTCAAAATTCTTTTTGTGAAAGTGTTATTCAAAACTTCCATTTCATTGTAGCTAATAATCATTCGAAAAAGTATAATTCAAAATAAGGCAACATAGTTTTTAGGTATTTGAGCTATTACATTGAATCAACAATTAGTGTCATCTCAAATTAAATCAACAATTAGTGTCATCTCAAAGATGCATTAAAATATATGTAGTTTGAACAAAAAAGTACTAAATTTTATCACTTTAAAACTTTCAAGGAAATTAAGTTTCATCCCTAAGTAACTAAAGTATTTATAGAGTAGGCAACCAGTAGTGTTCTTCCTAAAATAAAAAGACCTTCACATCAAAATACARTATATAAATTGAATTCCATSRRAACATATATTAAAAATCAYAACATCAAKAATTTGATGCCACTAAAGGTAATAACTACAAAAAACATATTCAGAAGAATACCTTGGTTGYGAGTTATATCCTTGGAGCCTTYCCTCTTGTAGACTTATACATGACTTTATTTTTACAAGCCATTTCTAATTTAAGTTAAAAACACTTGCACAATATTATAGAATCTTTGCAAAGCACCAGATGACACATGTGAGGATAAATATGTACCCAAACATTCATAAAACGTAAATGATGAAAATTATTTGAAGAATATATAATGTAAATAGGTGTAAAACCATGTGCCTACCCTTCCCTAGTTAAAAGAAAAGAAATATATAAGAATGATAAAATTATTTATTCTAGATCAATTAAGAATGGGAGACAAAATATGGAAGGAATCGATTTACTTTTCTCTATTCTATCTTTCAAAATAAAATTAATTAAACAAAAAATTGATGCACCCAAAACCTTACACAACTACACTAGAACTAGCCACAAAATCCCAAAATCTAATAGGAATAATGTGTTCTTACCAAACTAGTGTTGGAAATGACTTGAGTAACTGAGAGTGGAGGGGTGAATCAATTACCACAAAAACAAATCCAAGTCCCTTAGGTGTTTTAAGCAAATTTGTCACTATTGCTCGGTTAACTCATATATTCTACTATCACTCGGTTAACATAGCAAATATTAAGATATTAAATGTGAGTATCCTTTAATAATTAATTGCAAAAACATAAACCATAAATCAAATGAAAAGTACACAGATAACACAAAGATTTAACATGAAACCCAATATGGGAAAAACCACGAATTGCAACTAGTCACTATTTTTCACTCTTCTAAAGTGAGCATTGCTAGGAGCCAAACCTATTAAAGGTTACAATAACACATTGTTAGGTGTGACCCTGTTATAGGATTTAATCACCTTGTAAGAAGTGACCTTGTTTGAGGTCTTCTAACACTTTAATGCAGAAATGTCACCTTGTGAGAGGATTTACAAAAGACTCTTAACTCTACTTTGTTAAGAGATTTTGATCACTGCTACAATTGTTAGAAAGTAACAATGGAGTGACATGTTTTGATAAGAAATTGTCTATGATGATTCAGATCTCTATTCTGGATTTAATTACTTTATCCTTACTGATCGGATATTTTGTTGTAGTTCTCTGTGTTCTGTCTTCAATCAAAATCCTATCTGATTTTGCCTTCACTCTTCATATCTTTTTCACAATACGCAATTGAATAATTTTCATCGACAATCTCCCTCTTTGGCATTGATGGCAACACATAATGTAATAATCCAAAGAATTATAGAGCAATAGACATAAGAATTAAATTTTTATTAATGTCCTTAGCCTCATTCTGATTCTCATCTAAAAATTCCCTCTATCTTCACAATCACTGAAATACAAATTTCTTCCTCTGTAATATTTATGACATCAAAATAACTCTCCCTCTTTGAAAACTAATGCCAAAGACACCAAATGATATATATCTAGTGAAGTTGTAATGTACTTGTTTATACTGATTCATATGCAATAATATCTGAATATGTGCATCAACATGTTAAGTTTGTTTTGTAGCTTGGTTGATGCATCACTAAACTATTTTTTAGTGAGCCTAAGTTAACGGAATTATCCCTAGCTTTCCTCTAAGATACAAAAATTCATCCTTAGGTAATGGTTTTGTAAATATGTCTGCAAATTGTTCTTTAGTATTCACATATTCCAATCTTTCTTCCTCGTCCTAAACCAATTCCCTCAAGAAATGATACTTTATTGGAATATGTTTAGTCTTAGTATGCATGAAAGGGTTCTTTGAGATGTTGATAGCACTTGTGTTTTCATAGTAGATAATAATGGTTTCTTTGACTTCTAACTTCATACTTGGCAACAACTATTTCAACCATATGTGTAATGGTGTGGAATGGGGTTGCTAAGGATAAAATGTAAAGATTGTAGAGGGGGTTTAATTGATTGATAAATTGTTAAAATGTGTTGAATTCCTTAACCCTATTTCACATCTTACACTTAATTGAGTTTGATATTGATTGTATATTGTAATTGTAATTAGGGGAAGATAAGGTGTTCCTTTCTTTCACCCTCAAATACACAAATAGGAGATCCAATTTGATCAACCCAAGTAGAAGGGTTAATGCACAAGTGAATCCACTATTTGGAAAGTGAACAAGAAAGGGGATCTTAAATTTTGTAAATTGATTCAGTAAATATGCTTAGTGATAGTAATTGAAAAGGATAGGAGGAAGAACTAACCTTAAAAAATTGTAGATCAAAGATTGATATTTTCAGAAGTCTGTAGACTGTTTCTGGAAAATCTGTCAGTTGATCCCAAACTAGAACGCAGGGACGAACAAAAACCTAAAATATTTTTCCATTCTAATGTCATCTTATGTAAAAGGTTGACCCTATAACACAAATTCCAACCCTATCCTACATAGATCCGAAAGTGTTCATGTTCGTGCTATCTGAAAGAAGATTGAAAAGGGTACCCAGATCTGGTCTCAGATCTACAATCCTGAACATGTACCTAAAAAAAGAAAGGTTTGTTTGTTGTGGAGGGAGGGGTTTGCCTTAGTCAAACCATGATTTAGGAATTAACCTTGAAATCAATAAAGTATAGAATTCTAGCAAGTAGTAGAATTGAATCTAATAATGAAGCTATGATATTCAATAGATATGCAATTGTAAAACAAATGTAAGCAAGTATGTAAGTATGGAAGCATGGAACTTTAAAAACCATAAACCTTCATGGTTTTATGCTTGAAATCCACCTTAGAAGGATGATGAAAGAGTCTTGAGGATGCAAAAATGATCTTGAAGGAAGATCACACCATCATGATGGCTAGATCTAGGGTTTGGAGGATAAATCTTGAATTCTTGAACCAAATCCATTCAAAGGTTTGAGAGATTGAATCCTTGATCTTCAATGGAGAACATGAATGCTTGAGAGGAAGACTTAAAAACCTTAAATTTATTGAGAACATGTAGAACCAAGAATTCTTGAACTTCTTGCTTGACACTTTTTCTTTCTCAATATGGCTCAGGCTTCCATAGAGAGACTTTTGTTTTTTAGAGAAAATGAGAGAAAACTTCCTTTTATATGAAACTAGGGCACAATATTATAAGGGGGCCTACATAGGATAATTAAATCACCATTAAAGCCTTTACCCCTAGAAGAGGACCTATATTAAATACAATTTAGGAATCCACGCTTCGGAAACCAAAACAGCCGACCCGGAAGCAGGAGGAAACTTTTTGTGAGGACTGACATCCGGGAAACCAAAAGTTCCCAGGATTTGGACCCTGGGACAGGGTCGAGGTCAGCCCTGTCCTAGGGCAGGGAAAATTTCAACCTTTTTCTAGGTCAAGGTTGAGTTTGACCCTTTCCTAGGAGGTCAAACCTGTCCCTGAATCCCAGAAACACACGTCTGTATCTGAGAATGCAGAAATCAGGTCAAAAAATGGTAGACAGAAAGGTAGATCAGGGATGATGATGTAGAAATAAGAGGATGATGTGGTGGAGGTAAAATACATCCCCTAAGGAGGGATACACTCTCTTAACATGGAAGTGCTTCGGTTTTAAGATGATACATTAAGCCCCCACTTTAGCAGGAGTACGGAAATCGAACGTGCTCATAGTAAAGTTAGAGACAAGATCCTGGTGGATTGCAACAAAGTAGAATATCACTAAGTCAAAGACATGAGTCCTTATACAAAGGATTATAACCCAACATTCATACATAAATATATGGAATATATAGAGAATTCAATCATAGAGAACATACATGACTATCTTAGTAAGAAAAGAACAACACTATCGATAACATAGCTTCATGATCTAATCCTACTAGCATGAAAGTGAAAGAGAGAAAAGAGATAGTGATTACCTCACCTAGTAAGATTCCCACCTTACTATGAATCACCAAGGAGGGAGAGCCCCCAATAGGTTCACCCATAAACTGTGCTTGTAATTGTAAATGCGTCTTCTGACGACTTTTGAAAATATCCATAGATCAACATTCTTGTATCACTATAGAATAGAAAATGCGTGTCCATTCAGGATTTAGCAACTTATGTGTGTTACCTTTCGAGGATTTATAATATTTTAAAAGGGTTTGTATCCCTTCAGGATTTAGCAACTTGTGTGCATTACCTTCCAAGGATTTAGCAAACATCAGAGTAAAAATGCATGTATCTTCAGGTTTTAGCAACTTATGTGCATTACCTTCCAAGGATTTAGCATGTTGTAAAATATAAATAAATGTAAACTATAGTACAAAGGAGACCCTATATATGCCCCCCTCCTTAACATGACTACCCACTAGGTAGGATAAGGAAGATAAAGAGGATACCTACTTCACAAGGTAAGGAGATATCCAACTTAACAGTAATATATACCATATTATTAGCGAAGAGCTTTGACCCTTACATCTAAGAACATAGATAATCATGAAATGGATATGTCACTTATGGAAAAAGGATCTTTAGAGAGGAATAAATCTTATCAACAAGAGCCCTACGAGAGAGGAGTGCTTAGGATAAAATATCATCTGCAAAAAGTGAGAGGGACCCAAGATTCAATCATCAAGCCCCCTGTAATGAAGAGGATGAGGAATCGTGGAATGAAGAATATAAAATCTAACCAATAAAGCAAGGGAAAGAGTTTATAAAGAACATAATTCACAAAAATCAAGAAGAGGTAATGACCGAGGACAATCACCTCTCCAATAAGAGGGTATCAATGGTCAAAACATAGATCTTTATAAGGAAAATAATGTTTGCAATATAAGAAAATGCCACTAAGCTAAGGAAAGTAGATCCTTAGATAGAAGTATAAGGAGGAAATACCTTTCCCCCCAAGGATGACGGAAAAGGATATATTAAATTATATCAAAGTTATAAAAATAAGAGATATCCTTGCAAAACAAATGTCCTAAAAGAATATCATGGGTGTAAGAAGTTATAAGAATAGAATGTAGAAAGAATAACCAATTATACTCAAAACAATATTCATGCTAAGAATATAATGGATCCTATAAGATTGTAATAGAATACCTCTTGTCCCCCAGTTTTAAGAGACAAGAGGGAAAATAGAGTCTAACTTGTAGAAGAATGAGGGGAATGTCCTATGTCAAAATTATGAAGAAATTGTAATACCGCTCGAGAATAGGATATAATTCCATGAGAAGCTCTATCTCTAACATATAATTTGAAATGCACACAATCAGAAAGTAAATGTTTATTACTATTGTAAAAAGGACATTTGTATTTATATAAAGCATTTTTCAAAATATGTTTAAAGTTTTCTTTCTTTGAATTCATTAACTAGACATATACTTTCTTAGCCACATCTTGAGGAGTATCAGGATGATCTAAGGTAGGTGTTGGACGAAGAATATCAAGAGGAGGATGATAATTAATATCATCCACATGAAATTGAGAAGATGAATAGCCTATACCATGCATATCATGTTTAGAAGATACATTGATCAGGTTTTTAATGCCATGTTCATTAATACCAAGGCCTAAATCCTTATAACCTTGTTTATCTACCATAGTGTATCTAGTAGTATACCTATCTTGCATAGCATCTATGGGAGTTGACTGATTATGATGCTCATGAGAGAATTTTGTGTAAGGCAGAATAATAGTTTTAGGAGAAGTTTCTTTGGATTTTCCTTTATTATCACCATAGATCGGATAAGAAGGAGAAGGTAAGTCTAGAAATTCTTGCACATCCTCATCGTGTACCATAGTTTGAGATTTAACAAAAGTATGAGAAGAACTAGGGATGGAAGATGGAAGACTAGGAGTGGGATTATTAGAAATGATTGGATTAGGAAGGTTAAGGTTAGGATTAGGAAGATTAGAAAGATTAGGTAATGAAGTATCATCTGCCAAATTCTTCACATAATCTAAAAGAACGATAACTCCACTACACAAATCCTTGATTAAAGTTTTGAAAGTAGGGACACTAGTATTGGTCAATCTTAGAATAGCATAAGCAATTGAAATATGAATATTAAAGAACATGATAAAGTGGATAACATTCTGATACACATCAAAGATACTATAAAGAGATGCTAAAAGAAGTATAATGAGAAAAATTGCCATAAAACAAAAGAATTTCATGATGAAAATGCAAGAAGTGTTTTTGGATTTATGAATACAAATTGTAATCTAAGATGTAAATATAACACCAAAGAGAAGGAGTTGTCTATCGTGGGTTCACCAAAATGTAATGGTGTGGAATGGGGTTGTTAAGGATAAAATGTAAAGATTGTACAGGGGGTTTAATTGATTGATAAATTATTAAAATGTGTAGAAATCCTTAACTCTATATCACATCTTACACTTAATTGAGTTTGATATTGATTGTATATTGTAATTGTAATTAGGGGAAGATAAGATGTTCCTTTCTTTCACCCTCAAATACACAAATAGGAGAACCAATTTGATCAACCCAAGTAGAAGGGTTAATGCACAAGTGAATCCACTATTTGGAAAGAGAACAAGAAAGGGGATCTTAAATTCTATAAATTGATTCAGTAAATATGCTTAGTGATAGTAATTGAAAAGGATAGGAGGAAGAACTAATCTTACAAAATTGCAGATCAATGATTTCTATTTTCTAAGGTCTGTAGACTATTTCTA
Source organism: Thuja plicata (assembly GCA_018584345.1). Lineage (NCBI taxonomy): Eukaryota > Viridiplantae > Streptophyta > Pinopsida > Cupressales > Cupressaceae > Thuja > Thuja plicata. The sequence goes on along the minus strand of MU214676.1, from coordinate 40,092 downwards.
TAAAAATTGACAGTTGATCCTAAACCAGAACCCAGAGACAGACAAAACCCAGAAATATTTCTCCATTCTAATGTCGTCTTATGAAAAAGGTTGACCCTATACCACAAATGCCAAACCTATCCTACACAAATCCAAAAGTGTCCCTGTTCACACTATCTAAAAGAAGACTGAAAGGGGTATCCAGATCTGGTCTCAGATCTATAGTCCCGAACCTATACCTGCAAAAAGAAAGGTTTTTTTGTTGTGGGGGGAGGGGTTTGCCTTATTCAAACCCCAATTTAGGAATTAACCTTGAAATCAATAAAGTATAGAATTCTAGCAAGTAGTAGAATTGAATCTAATAATGAAGCTATGATATTCAATAGATATGCAATTGTAACACAAATATAAGCAAGTATGTAAGTATTAAAGCATGGAACTTTAAAAACCAGAAACCTTCATGGTTGTATGCTTGAAATCCACCTTAGAAGGATGATGAAAGATTCTTGAGGATACAAAAAGGAACTTGAAGGAAGATCACACCATCATGATGGCTAGATCTAGCGTTTGGAGGATAAATCTTGAATTCTTGAACCAAATCCCTTCAAAGGTTTGAGACCTTGAATCCTTGATCTTAAATGGAGAACTTGAATGCTTGAGAGGAAGAATTGAAAACCTTCAATTACTTGAGAACATGTAGAACCAAGAATGCTTGAACTTCTTTCTTGACACTTTTTCTTGCTCAATATCGCTTAGGCTTCCATAGAGAGACTTTTTTTTTTAGAGAAAATGACAGGAGAAAAATTCCTTTTAAATGAAACTAGGGAAAAATCTTCTAAGGGAGCCTACATAGGATAATAAAATCACCATTAAAGCCTTTACACCTAGGAGAGGACCTATATTAAATACAATTTAAGAATCTACGCTTTGAAACCCAAAACAGCCAACCCGGAAGTGGGAGGAAACTTTTTGTGAGGACCGACATCCGAGAAACCAAAAGTTCCTAGGATTTGGACCCTGGGATGGGGTCAAGGTCAGACCTATCCTAGGGAAGGGCCAAGGTTTACCTTTTCCTAGGTCATGGTTGAGGTTGACCCTATCCTAGGAGATTGAACCTGTCCCTGAATCCCAGAAACATAGGTCTATATCCCAGAATGTAGAAATCAGGTCAGAAAATGGTAGACAGAAAGGAAGATCAAGGAGGATGATGCAGAAATAAGAGGATGATGTGATGGAGGTCAAATACATCCCCTAAGGAGGGATAAACACTCTTAACATGGAAGTGCTTCCATTTTAAGATGATACAATATGATATTTGAAAAATTTACCGCTGCAGCAACATACTCTGCTTTTGCTATAGATTGAGAAATGCAGTTTTGTTTTTTTCTTGTCCAAGAGACTAACCCCTTTTCAATAAATAATGCTCCATCACTTGTGCTCTTTCTTTCATCAACACCTCTATCCCAATCAACATCAGTAAAAGTCTTCAAATCAAAGTTTCCTCCTTTCTTATACCATAATCCATAATCTTTAGTACCCTTAAGATATCTCAGAATCCTTTTGATAGCCATCAAATGATTCTCTCTAGGATTAGCTGAAAACCTTGAAACAATACCAACTGCTAATGCAATATAAGGTCTAGTGTGAACAACATATTGAAGATTACCAATCATTGATTTGTAGGTAGTCCGGTTTACTTCCTTTCAATCATCATCCTTAGACAACTTATGTCCAATAGGCATAGGTGTTCCAAATGGTCTGTAGTCTTCCATCCCAAATTTATTTAGTATCTCTTTGATGTATTTAGACTAGGTAATGTAGATACCAATATTCATGTGATAGACTTGTAATCCAGCAAATAACTTGATTTCACAAAACATATACATTTCAAATTCCTTACTCATAGCTTCAGAGAATGCTTTGCATAAGTCACATCATATCTAGTAAATAATATATTATCAAAAAATATTTATGCTAATAGTATCTTTTTTTGAGGTCCTTCTTCGATATTCAATCTACTATTGTAATTAGCTCTCTACAATCCAAGGGATAAGTAACCATCCAGTCTTTCATACCAGGCTCTAGGATCTTTCTTCAGTCCATACAATTATTTATCTAATTTGCAAACCATATTACTTTTGTATGGATCTAAAAAACATTCACGTTGCTCAATATAGACTTCTTCTTCAAGAATTCCATTTAGGAATGTAGATTTTACATCCATTTGATATACCTTGTATCCTTTGTGTGTAGCATATGACATAAGAGTTCTGAATCCTTCAAGTATTGCAATAGGAGAAAAAGTTTCTCCATAATCAATGCCCTCTTCTTGAGCATATCCTTTACATACTAATCTTGCCTTGTTTATGGATACTTCTCCCTATTCATTTATCTGGTTTTTGAAAACCCACTTAGTACCAATCACATTCTTATCTTTTGGTCTAGGTACAAGAGTCCAGGTTTTGTTCTTTTCTATCTTCTCAGTCTCTTCATTCATTGCTTCTATCTAACTTTCATCATTCAATGCATATTTAATAGTTCTAGGTTCAATTTCACTAAGCAATATGTATCTTTAATTTTGTTCCTTGTCATCACACCTTCTGTCTGATCTGCAATTATTTTGTAAGGTGCATTATGCCTTATGACATATTTTTCAAGTACATGATCCTTCCTTCTTAATTCTGAGCTTTTTACACCTTGTTCACCATGCTAAAAATTTTTGTTCTATTCTTTTGCCTAATACTTAGGTTCCAATGTCTGAGACTCAGGCGCCTCTATCTGAGACTCGGTTTCCTCTACCAGAAGCCTGGGTTGCACAGGTTGCAACTCAAGTTGAATTGTTTGAGCTTGTGTACAGGAATTCAATGGTTGACATGGATGTTGTCCAATCACCATTTATTGTGTCTTAGGTATAGTATCATTTTCATAATACACAAACTTTCTGTAATCATGAGGCTATTTACTGTTATGTTCTTCACCTCTTTCTGCAAAATCAACAATCCTTACATGCACACTTCCTATGATTTTATGAGTAGAAAGATTCAAACATTTATATGCTTTGCTCTAACAGGATTAATGTAGGAATATACATTCATCACCTTTTACATCAAATTTTACATTTCTTGCTTCTGTTATACACTGAATTTGCGCCTCTAATCTCAAGCTCTCTTGGTCTTGATAATCTAGTATAACAAGGGAATAATCTCCAGGTTGTGGGACCTATGCTAACTAAGATGAGACCTCCAGGTTCTAGGCTGGTTCCTCTTGGATAATCACCTTAATTTTCTTCTTAAACAAGAAAGTAAATCTTTTGAGGGAAAGGGATAGAAGGA
>MU214659.1:75182-112443 GCA_018584345.1 Thuja plicata | reverse complement strand
TATATATATATATATATATATATATATTAATATACATATATATAATATAGAATAATATAACAATATTATCAATTCAGATATTTATATAATGAATAATATGACGTCATTCGATCAAATTCATTTTAATAGATAATTATATTAATAATATGATAATAGATTAATTTTCTCAATTATGATTGCATGTAAATACATTAATATATATAATAATATATATATATATTGATATGCATAAGTTAATCTATTCTCCCAATATTAATATCTCATTCATTTTATTTGATTGTTCAGCTACAAATATCAACAATATCATTATCGGGTTCCTCGGATTCATCGCCATCAACTTCATAGCTTCCTTGGTTCTTTGATATGTTTTCTTCACTTTGCATACCTCCACTTAACTCAAGTTCATCGCTAGCATTACTAGTACCAGTACATGAGTCAATGACATTCACATCATTGTCTCTGGCACTCCCACTTTGGTTTGAAATGTTGCCCAGCCCTCTTCTCTAACATTTCTTCCTCCACAATTTCAGTGCCATGTCGTAAGGAAAAGTATGGACTTCATACCTGGATGTATAGTCTCAAGAAAATTTCCAAATTCTTGTCTAGTTTGTTTCATAGCTTTGAATTTAGGAACCCCAAAGCACTGAAAACCCTCTCATCCTCCATCGACCCCAATATCATGGTCAGACATAAATCAACAAGCTTGAAAATTTCTGATATTGAATCAATCAACATTTCGCTCTCAGCTAGATACTTCCAAAGCCTTGTTACCAATCCATCTTCGTGGGGGTTCTGTATAATATTATATTGTTCCCTCATTGTCTGTGAAAAATGGCCTGATTGATCTCTCAAACGAGATTCATCTAAAATTCCATTTAGAGTTACTCCATTTAACTCTTTGGTTTTGCAAAAATGATCTATCAAAGTTAGTAGCTTAGTTTGATAATTGTTTGAATTGTTGATACTCCAATATCAAGGAGACACAATAGCCATGGCTTCAAGTAGTTTGACTGGAGGGAATCTTGCTCTAATCTCTAAGGAAAGATCATAGGCAATGCGCTTCACAGAAGCAGTTACAGACTCAACGATCTTGGTAAAGTCTTCCCTTTTAACACTTGATATTCACTTCCTGTGGTTCCTTCCTGGTACCTCAAACTCGACCTTGGCATAGTAGTACATTGGTATCTCAACTCCACGTACTTCTGTACATAACTCCCTGTTTGCACTGATCTTTAAAAAGTTGTCAAGATTGTCCAAATCTGTGATTTTCAGCCAGCTAGCAAATTTTACATCATCACACGATTGATAGAGATTATCAAGCATCATGCATGTCAATTTACAAAACGTAGCATATTCTGCAATATACATTTCTCTTTGCTGGGCCTTTTTCATTATATTTCTCATTTCCTCTAGTAGGGGGAGAAGAACTGCTAACATTAAGACTGTCTCTACATTACTTAACCTTCGCAGCAGTTCAGGAAATTTGGGTAGCCATGCTTCTTCGTGACTTGAGTTTATTAGACCAAGCAACGATTGATATTCTAAAAACACTCAATGCGTTGGTCCATCCAAAGAGATCCATCTAGTATCATTATCCTTCAGAAGCTTTTTCCCGTCGGTTAGTCCTTCGACAAAGTGTTGAAATTCCCTCAATCATTTCAGACTTCGACAAAAGTATTGGTAGAGCTCTTTGATTAAAATTTTGATTTTTTGTACTAGAGCATGCTTGCCGACAACTCCAAAAGCTAAATTCATTCTATGGGCCATGTAGTGAATGGGAGTAACATAGGGTGCATAAGAAGATTGTATCTTTGTGCAAAGACCGCCCCTGTGGCCTTGCATTACTGAAGCTCCATCCGCTCCAACACACACCAACTTATTGGAAATCGTCATATCATCTACACCTCCATATTCAATTAGAGAATTCTTTACTAGTTCAAATAAATTTTCAGCTGTCGCATTATCCTTCATTTTAGCAACAGTTAGTAGATGAGGTTGGCAAACAAAATTGTGTACAGTATAAACATGCATGCATACCCACGAAGTATTATCTATTGTTGTAACCTCATCTAAAGACAATGCAATAAAATTTGACTCTTTAATTTTTGCCTTTAGATTCTCTTTTTCAACCTCAGCAAGACAACTTGCCCATTCCCATCCACTATTTATTGACCAGTGACTATTAAGACAGTTACGAACTTTCAGAAAGTGTAATAAAGCACTCAATGATGGGTAGTCTTTCATAGGACGCCCTCTGCTCAAAATATTAAAGACAACACTTAATTGAACAACTTTTCCCATTAGTTCTGCTTCCAATGCTTTTTCAAAACAAGCTTCAATAGAGCCTTTAACTTGAGAAGGCTTCGTCTGTATGTTTTGCTGAAATTCATATAATTTTGCATTCTTAACATGCGAAGATTCGTCCTTTGTTTTCCATCTTATCACTGATTTTTCAACTCCATCTATGGTTTTCTTTTTGTAAACTTTACCCATATGCTTCTCTATGTTGTCAATTTTTAACTGCAACCTCTTTTCCTTCTTATTTATCTTGCTGCAAATCTTACATCTGTATTCTACCGGAGGCTGCCCTTCAATTGGATTGTCCACTGGTTCAATGAATGTATATTTTGACACCCATTGTATTTGAAAATTCCTTGACAACTCCCACTTTCGATCATTTTTTGATTCCCTATCCTTTTTTGAATTGTTTTTTTTTTTTTTTTTTTTCCCAGCACCATCATCATCTTTGACATTCTTCGTCTCATCCAAGTTGATTATATCAATATGGCTACTCTGGGTTTTAACTGAAATCTTCTTCAAGTTCATCGTGATCTGAGATATTAGGTTTGCTTACTTCTTCAGTATGTCATGTAGTTTCAAGTTGCGAATATTCAAAATCTACTTGTGATGAAGCAACTTCTCGATTTTGGGCATAAACATTTCCAACACCATGACCAAAGTACGATGATAAGGTTCTGCATTTTGTTGGCCTCTCTTCATCTTGCCTTTCCCCATGTGCAGGAGCCTTACCCTTATTCCTGTTCTTGTTCGACATCTCCATTCTCCAACGACTTCCACTGTAAAAAAAAATGTTAGATTGTTGAAGTGACAATAGACTATAATATATATAAATATGATCCTGGATTCATTTTCCCTAAAATCATGTTCGAGGTCTCCCTGGTCACCACTGTTCGCTAACTGGTTACCACTAAATAATAATGAACTCAAAATTACAGAGTCGCGAAATAAGTATCACTTACCTTTGCCTCAAATTAAATTGCAGTTGTGACTCGCCATGTAGTATGTAGTTGCTTTCAATAGTCTGAAACTACTGAAGTACTCATACTCATCTGAAACTTCGCTATCGATCAAAATTTTTTATACTATCCTTATTTGGCGAATTCAAAGGGAGGTATTAGGTCAAGGTATACAAATTTGGCGAAGCCCGCGTAATTATAACACATTTTTTGTTATTTCTGAGGCGATTATGGGTCATCCAATACCTTCGTATGATTAATAAAGTTGGCGAATTTGGGTCGGTTTGAGACACGCGTCTGCAAAATGCCAGACGAATTTGGGGCCGCCTATAAATATATATGTATAAAACTATTAGCGAATATAGGCCGTCCATTTGGGGTCGCTTAGAAATTATAGGTGAATTTTTTAAATTTACGGGGACCCAAATTATATTCCATTGGCAATAATATGTAAGAAAGGTAGAAAATTAAATAAAGCGATGGGCGATGGTCTCGGGCATTAGACCCAATATTAATAATTGTCGGGCGATAGGGTCAATCTAATATATGAAAAAAATTTGCCAATTCCCCGCTTGCCGACATGCGACATTCGCCAATTGGAGAATAATCGCCACTAAAGTTTTCGCTAATCCTCAAGCTAGAGCAAAAAATGTCTGAACTATGTTATGCAACCGATATTAAAACAGAGTAACGTGTAGAATGTAACATTGCTATTGATTGTTAATAGTTACTAATGCACTGAGATGGAAATGTAATTAAGTTATATATGTTTTTCTTCATTTGTCGGGCTTGAACTTTGATCCTCCAACCAATGTCAGAGTCTAATGTAAGTATTTTTGAACTGCAACTTATATAGTTGGGGATTGTTGATGATTTAACAGTTAGACAAAGTAGATGCAATATGATCAAAACTTAAAAAGCCAACACTTCGCACAGACCAAGAACTTAACTTCATTTCAAAATAATTTTCGGGCCCTAACCTTGTTTCCGAACTTCACATTAACTCCGACAACTCATCCAAGCAAGCAATTACATTATTTTCACCATAATTATGGACTCCCCTTTAAATATATAAAATCTGTTGGCTATTCATTGCACACCCACAAGCGCACAACTTCTAGTTATTCTCTAGTTTAACTTACAACATGAATTTAAAACACATTCAACTAGTCTAGAAATCAATCTCAATGTATTATTATACTAAAAAATAGATGGTTACGACACGTTTGAAAAATTTCATCAACAAAATCCTTGAATTCATTCAACATGATGCGCTTTAACAAAAATATGTATAGACCTCATAAATATAAAAATGAGTGCATTACTAAAACAACAAAGATCCAACGATTGATATTGTGTTTAATTTCTAGTATCAATTTGTGAGATTATTTCTTCGATGTTTGAGATCAAATTCCATAATCCATCATTAAAATAAGATCAAGACAAGAAAACATAATTGAAATGTGTAATGAAAGTTGTTAAAGCTATAATGGTCTTCTTGAGTACCTTAATACTTTCTAAATGCTCACTTATGGAAAACATGAACTTTACATAACTAATTTATACCTATCTAGGTAGCACTAATAATTTTTTAAGAATCATCCGAACCCACCAAAGATCTTTTTTCAACAATCTCCCACTTCTCCAACTTGAAAATGAGTTATTCAAAATCCATTTGTCTTATTCAAATAGCATGCACATATTCCTCAATCACAGTCATGGCGACAAGAGTTGAATCGCCCACCAAACAATAATTAAACCATACAAATACTGTAGACAACAAAATAGGTTGCATCAGCAGCACACTTTTTGTGGACCAAAAACCTTTGAAACAAATGACTGTAGTTAAAGTCTCACACCCCATAAATTCAAATTCTGTACTGCAGAGGAAAAAAAAGCAGGGTATATCCAATTTTATTAATAAAAAAGGAAGAATCCACACATAGGCAAACGTGCAATGCACAAAAGTTTATGCATTTCTATTTGATTTTTGCGCGGGAGAGAGATTTCGACTCTTCAACGGTCATCACAAATCATACATGCACCGCCATCATCATCATGGTCATCATCCATCCTCATTATCTTCTGCTTAAAAGGAAAAAAAAATAATCTATGAAGGATCCATTTGGTTACGTGCATGAATGGCATTGACAGATTTTTCTTGTATTTCTTTGTAACTGCTGTAAATGGAGGGGGCGTAAAATCTGTTAGTTTACAACTCTGTAACGCCATCTTTTATGCCGAGTCCTGTGCATTTGGTTGGGCGGAACTAGGAACGTTAATTTCCTTTCTTTGCGATTTTCATTTTCCTGAGTGATAATAATTACGAGGACTCTAAAACCCCCTTGTCTTGATCCCCTCTTTTCTTCTCTGTCGTTCTGCGTGGATCTCGAGATCCTGTCCAGATTAAAAAAAATTCTGTTGGGTTTCACTCGTTGATCGCTACACTTCTAACGGCTTGTTACCCACTTCATTAATTGCGATTTAAGCAACTGGGTTGCCTTTTTTAAAAAAGAAAAAAAACTATGTTGATTTTATTTTGGTTGTACCAGTGATAATTAGGCTGAGAGGCTCCTATAGTTTTCCTCCCTTTTTAAATCACATGTCTCGTTCAGACAGTTTTTGTAGGCCTGCAATGCACTTTTTCCTTCCTTTTCATGGCAGAGTTTTGTCAATGCAGTTGGAGATGGGGGTTTTGTTTGCTGGGGTGAAGATTTTTGGATACCCATTTGGGTTCAGACGTTTCATGAGGCTCAAAGGGTCTCTATATAATTAGAGCAATCGCCTGCCTTCTCAGGGTATTAAGGGTTCCTAAAGTCTTAGGCCTTGTATCTTTTAGGTGCAGGAAACCTTTTCAGGTTTTGCGTTGTTTCTGTATTTTTCGGGGATATTTTGAAGAGGGAGCAATGGCGTCTGTTGTGGAGCCAGCGGCACAAACCTCCACAGCTGGTTGCTTGGCAAAAACTCGTGAAGTTTTCAGCCGGGCATATTCTGGCAGTAAGAAAGAAGTCACAGACGCTTCATCCTCAGTTCCTAACAGTAATACAGGTAACTGGCCTAGCATTTCTGTTGTTATTTTATATTCGATTTCGGATGTCTCAAGTTGGGGTCACGGAGTATTGAATGGGGGAAATCAAAGTTCGGTGTCTGTAATAACTTATGCATTTGTCGTGCTGTCTTTCTAAATTTTTATTATTCTTGGAATGCTTTTTTATCCTTTTAAAAAAGTTATCCGGTGGGCTTATATTCCGAAAGTATGGTGGACTGTTGAAGAATGTGGTCACGAACCTGTGGTTCTTTGGAGGGGCTTTTGTATTTTTATTTTCCTGTAGATTCTTAGCGCTTTTAATCCCATTTGATTAGTTTTACAATGTTCAGTTCCCTTTAATATCCAGATGTCTAGCCGTTTTCCTTGCATGCCTGTAAATTAGCTCTGAATCCACAACGTTGACATATGTTAAAGTTTTTGATCTGGGTCTGCAAATCTGCCTATGGTTTTTTCGTCATTCTTATGTTTTGATTTCTGTGCCTTTTCCTCCATTATTTATTTTAAAAACTTTCAGAACCATTTGTGAGCAAAATAATTATCTTAAGCTTGAGATCTGGGTATGTTTTGATGTTCAACTTAATGCCTATATTGACATTATGCTCTTTTTGATATCTTATCCTGCAGCATTTTATTCTTTCAAGAGGCCTGTAGAAATTTCTGCAACTCCAAATATTGATGGTGCTGTTAACAGCTCTGCAGCTCTGAATATTGATGGACATGTTGACAGGGCAAGAACTCTCTCTGTAAGTGGATGCTATACTTGATCTTCTATGAAATGTTTTGGTTCAATTTTTTACGGATAGACGGAGATTCTTTTTAAGGCATTCATTGGTATTTGGAGAGTAAGTTGGTGATGCACTGGGTTTAACCATCATTGTTTTCTTTTTGCAAGCTATATCTGCTTCTTATGCTTCTGATTTTATTTTTTTAAAATTTCCTTGCTACATACGGGGGACAGCTTACTCTGAGAACCTGAGGCGTATTGGCCTTGGTTTCTATGTATGTTGCCTTTGGGAATGTTTATTCATTCAGATGAATATCAACGCATATACATTGGCTTTGATAATGTTGAAAATACTACATTACAACTGGGCATTGTAAAATGTCTTAATGTATATTATCAAACATTGAATGTCAAGTTCAGTAGGCGTAGGGTTCTTGTCCCTGCTGACTCTATGATGCTGGTGATAATCTTTGTTGTGTCAAGAATATGATTACACGGGGCTGGATTTCGCCGTCTACACCTCAACACTGATATGATGTAGTTGCTAGGTAACCATAATATTCATGTTAGATGATTTTACTCACCCTAAAGCTGCACGCTCACTGTTAAGAGCAAGTCCCAAGTTTCCAATCTGATACAAGCACACCATTATACTAAAGGTAGTAGGTGAAATGTTTATCTGCTAGTCATTATCAATTGTATTTCAAAGCCAAGCAAGTCCTAAATGAAGTATGTACCTGTTTTTATGAATAGTAGTTAACTGGATTGTGGTTTGAATAGCTCAGGTACGTTCAACAAGCCTTCATCAGTATATCATCGCTTCATTTTCTCCCATGATGACTTGCTTTTCTAATCATGGTTGCCAAGAATGCCAAGCTTATAGGAAAATGTGTTGCCTTGCATATTTGGGGTCTTCTGTATGTATATGTGCAATGTATGTCATAGCCAGGCAATTCCTTGATAGAAATAAAGGCCCTGCGAATTCTATAATATAATATTGATTATGCACAAATGTATACTCTAGTCATAGTTACACCTGGTCTTAGAATATATGGACTAACTGGCTACAATGGGTATCTGTACCCAATTTTCACTTGGCCTTATAAGTTTACAATTATTAGAATTTTGTTTTATCACACACACATGCGCACACACACACATGCCCACACCCAGACACATACCTATCTTATAACCTGCATGCCCAAGTTCTGGAGATACAGTGGGCGTTTCTTGTACATCTATTGCACATTCTTACAACCTGTAAGTGCACAAAGTAAACTCTTTTCTTTTAATTACCTTTATGATAATTAAATTCATTCACATATTCTACACACTTCCCTGACATACATTCCAAGTTTTGCTTCAATATTAATTACAAATTTAAAAGTGCAAATATAGTTAATATATTCTTTGTGGCCAAATAAAAAAAGTTTAAATTCTTGGTAGCGTTTCCAATAAAGAGACACTTTCTAAAAAAAAGCATTAATGGTCACCAAGGTGAATTTTTTTGTTGGAATCAATCTTATTGCTGAAATCAGATTCTACTATGTGTGAGAAAGAGAGAGAGAGAGAGTGTGTAAATTGTTTTATCTATAGCATTTTTTGCTAGAGGTAAATTGTGTTTTTCTAGCTAAATTTTCAGAAGCCTGTTACTGTTGTTGTACTTGTATTAGTGAGCAACAAAATGTCATCATTAAAAACCTTTTTTGCTTCTGCACAAAAAGCTTTAGATGATATCAATATAACAATTTTCCTCTGTTTTCATTTGGTTAGCTTGTGGTTAAGTTGGTAACATTAAAAATCCAGGTCCCTTCTCTTGAAAATTGCCAGGTACTTTCCAAAAATAGGATTAAAATCTCCATTGAGTGCAGATATGTTTAAATGTCAAGAACTATTCATAATTTCTACATTTGCCTTGAACACCCTTGAGTTTCTCTTGTCGAGTAGAGCTTCGCTGAGAGGTGTAAAGTGAGGAAAGGTTATGAGTTTCTGGGTTCGCTTTACTTATTGCTTGTCCTTCAGAAGATCATGAATCTTAACAAAATGTGTATATCCTGTTCTATGAGCGGCTTTATTTTTTTCTGTCGGTAGGGCCTTTGATTTTTTTTTGATTTTCTTTTTGAGGTTATTCCCTATGATTCATGTTCTTCATGGTTCCTCTGATTTGAGTCAAGCATTTTAGATGTTAGCGATCTCTCCATGTGTTGTTAAATCTCACTGCTACAGGATGCGTTTTGAATTTAAGAGTTTATGATGCTTTCACTTTAATACATAAATGGTGTTTCATGAGACCATCTGCTTTTTTATGGCATCTGGTTTGATTTTATGTTACTGAATTGGCTTGAAACCTTGGCAATTCTTGGTACAAAATGCAGCAGAATTGGAATCGGAACCAATTCGACTGTGGATTTGGGCAGGGCATGATAATTTTATTTTAAGCCAGAATTGTTTGGAATTGTATTTAGGCATAACCAGGTGATTTCAGGTGTGCTGGGGCAATTCTGGGGCATTTCCAGGTGGTGGATATTGTTTTCAATGTGATTAGACATGTTGCCCTACGACCTAAACTGATGTTCATAGCTAACATAGACACAAATAAAAATGTATTTTTGGCTTCTCAAACTTGTTTTGTCTATTCTCAAATTCCAGCTTGCTGCTTCCATGCTAACTATACAGGTATTAGCCATGGGCCATTTACAAATATTTTCTGATGTTATTAGATATACTGGAAATTGTAATTGCAATTTTGTATTTGTTTAAATATGATGTTGGTTATGAATTTTACCATTTTAATATTGAATAATGAATATTTAGCATGACATTTGAGTTTGACAAATTGATATTGAAATAGCATACTTATTTTTTGTAATATTTATGGTAGTTTTGTTTAGCATTTGCATGACATGTGGTATTCTGAACTATGTGCCATTTGAAACTTGGGTTTGACTCAATCAATATTGGGGTTTGTTATTTGATTGTGGTTTGGTTAGATCCAATATATGATATACCTAATAACGTAAGTTGCAGTCTACTTTTAGAGTTGGTTCTCTTCTCAAAGCTGGTGAGAGGAATATTCTTTGGCATAGTTGATTTTAAATTTTCTATTTTCAATCATGTATACAAAATGTTTGAGAGGGACTGATTCTAATGGAGATCTTATCAGTGCTTTTCCTTTAGTACAGTCAAAGTTTGATTGGTTTTTTAATGGTTTAATTTTAACATTGTCTAAGAATTTCCGGTAAGTTCAACCACTAATGGTATTTTAGGCAGAAAGGTGGCTGTCGAGTCGATATTGGGTTCGCAGTTTGCCTCTTAGCCCCTTACTTAACATTGCTTGTCTGGCAAACTTTTATATATGTCAACCATCTATATCAAAATTGTTTTATAGATGTTCTAGTTCAAGTCTTGGGTCTTTTTTATTTTGTAAATTATATGTACCTTTTTCTACTGCTCAGATTGGGTTTTTATTGCATTAAGCAGATTCTTGAGCAAAGAACAAGTAGAGTGTTCTTAATGTTCACACCATTTTCAAAAATTAACGTGTTTCTATGTGCTTTGTCAAAACAATATTTGTTGATGATCAACTGGGTTCTTTGGTTTAAAACATAATGCTTCCGGCAGATATTCCACTATTTAAGACTTTCTAAAGAGAAGTTAACATTGTTTGAAGCTCTTTCTTTGAAGCAATATTGGTTTCCATACTCTGTTGTTAGTGGATTAATGAAGGTGCCAACTTGACATCAAAATTATGGTCAGCGTCAAGTTTGCACTTGTTATAAGTTATTAAGATTTAGATTTCTTGATTACCACTTTGCTAACAATGCAAATGGCGATCAAGTCATAAGTTTGAATCACCGATAGGACCCATTGGATCTTAGGTGGATCCTTGTTATACTAGCTTACATATTCCTTTTGCTTGTTGCCATTGCCGGTCCAAATGCAATTTTCTATGTCTCCATGGCTCCAGGTTTCAGAAATGAGAGCCTAATGTTGGATCTTTCTGATATGGTCATTTCTGGTTTCTGCTAATTATTTAATGTGCTGCAAGAGAATTAAGAACTGTATTACTTAGAAACAATAAGTTTTTGCATGCCATATTGATGCCTATAAAGAGATTTTTTTGTAAACTGTGTAGCAGTTATTCAACATCAATGTCTTAGGTTATAGTCTTTGATCCATCATTAAGATGATCACACTGTATTGCTTCTAGTGTTTGACAATGGACATTGTAGACTGTATGTGGTTCATCTTTGTGCTGTTTTAATGAAATGTCTAAAGTTGCCTTGTGCTGGAAGATTTTATGATTGAAACAAAATTTAAATATAATTTCTGAGACATGAAAGTTGCACCCTTTGGCTAGTGTTTAGATCAAGTGTGTTTGTTTGACTGACTCGTGCCATTTACAATTATCTGACATTTGTCAGATGAGCTATTTATAAATGCGTAGAAGTTATCAACCATAATGATTTCTCTTTTAAAGATAAAGAGAACTTCTAAACCTGCTGATATTATTGCCATGTAAGTGAAATGTACGGGATGATTCTGATTAAATCAAAATAGAAATCTATTGGGTGTTAATACTGCTTCATGATTTTGTGTTTTTGTTTTATTAAAATATGCCATTTGCAAATGTTTTCAATTTGTCAACCATTATTGATTTGAATTAAATTGGTGATTTGTAGATATTATGAGCACTGGGCAAACTCAAACAAAACAAGATTGGCAATTACAAATAGCTGAACTAAATAGATTTTTCTTTCACTGAGAGCTTATACAAAAAATGGTTATATACAAAATAAATGGGCAAGCCTTTGTTTACATGTTTCCAAATTTCAGCTATTATATATAGCTTTCCAATCTATCAAATAGAAAACTTATTAACAGTACCAAATGAAATTAAGGTAAAATTCAGCTATTATATAGCTTTACAATCTATGGAATAGAAAACTTATCAACAGTAATAAGTTAAGGTTTGTGGCGAGAACTGAAGAGTCACTCAACATGCCTGGTGATCAAGGTTCTTGGTAGTTGAAATGGATGGATAAAAAATAAATTATTAAGACATCTGAAAACATTGTTGGAGCTTTTTTATTTTGATGCTCTATTTATCAGGGTCATAACTCTTAACACGTTACTAAAAATTTAAATTTGTATATATGTTGGTAGGTCATGTGCTAAACAATCTGTGTTGGTCTTTGGATAATAGTGGAGGCAGGATCTTACAGTTGCATCAGTGGCTTCCACTTTGGAAGGCCTGAAAAATGCAAAATTCAAAAATGAAAAAAAAACAATCTCAAAGAAGATTTTTAGAAAATTTCAATATTCTGTTCAAAACTGCTACTTAGATGACATAAGTGGTTTTCCAGATCAGTAATGACTCCAAAATTGTAAAGAGGAAACTCCTTAGCCTACTTATCAAACTATTTTACACGAAATGGTTTGATAATGAAGTGAAGAATGTGATCAAATTAACCCTGGTTTATCTGGATGATTAGTGAGGAAGCTGAATAAATTATGCTTAATTTAGGTGGATGATAACTCTGTTGCATAGTGACAGTCTGATCATGGGATTTTTGTAACAGATGGACAATTTTATGTTCTTTGAGATCTGTCACTTTGTTTCTACTCAGTGTTGTTGATTCAAACTTTTTATTGCTTGCAGGGTAGCACATATTCTGAATTTACAAATGGTAGTGAGCCTATTCAAGATGATGGACCTTCGACACCAATGCGCTACCTGGCAAAGCCAAAGCATGTACATGTTGAGACTCCAGACTCTGCCATTTCTCTTCCATCCCTTTCACTAGCATCAGCTTCATGCTATGTAGACAATGATATGGCCAAGCAGGCAAATGCTGAATGCAATAATGTAGATTCACCTTTTAGCTCTTTGGGCAAGTTTGACAAGCCAGAGTCAATTATCAAGGCAGGCTCCTCTAATGTTCAAGGGGTTCTGGGCACTTTAAGTACACCTGAGATGTCAAAGTTAACATACTCTGAAATTCAGCAACCAAATTTGAACATACATATGCCTGTTTTAACCCAGTCCCATATTCCTCAGTCCTGCAACTCTGTCAATTCTGCATTTAGTCTGCAGTCATCCAACATCATACCAGGAAAAGTAAACCCAATTAAATCCTCCGTTTTCAATACAAATGCTAACCAGCAGATTATGTTTAATAATGGCCAACAGGGTCCTGAAGGCACCAAGTATCCACAAGTTATTCCTTCGTCACTAAATGGAGTGCAACTCAACTTGAGTCAGGGTCTGCAGTGTGAAGATACATTTCAAGGAAAGGCAGCAAGGCAGAAGCTTAGGACAACTCCTCCTTGCATTTCTAACCAGTTTTCTTACCCCATTGGTAATGGGAGTCAATTGGAGGTAAACTATATGCCTCTGCTTCAGACTCCTTTGATGGCAACAAGTCTTGGTGGCCAACAGGCACTGACCAGTGAAAACAACTTATCCCACAGCAGCAAAAATGGTCAACCTTTGGCAAAGAAACAGAAGCTGGCTTCTCAAAAACCTCAAATAGGAGAGTCATCTGTAGGGCTGAATCAGTGTGCTCTGGAGGTTAGACAGAGGGCAGCAAATGTTGAGAATCATCACTTTGAAGGAGGGAAGCACCAGAAAGGGCAAGTAAAGCAATTTCGGTCGCCAAATGATAAGGTCGAAAATGTAAAATCTGTAAAAGGGTTTGCTGATTTCCCAAGTGTAAATGGTTTTGGAAAGCTCAGGCATTTGGCTGAGCCGGTAACAATGAAATCAAGCGGTGGTACAAATTCATCATTTACTTGTGGTCCTCTAGGGTCTAATGTGCACAACCCCAGTCCTTCAGAGGCAGGAAAAACACCTTTAACCTTGCCCTTACAATCAACAAAAACTGAGATAGTTTCAAATCAACCAAGAGGAAATACTGAGGGACAGTCTTTGGATGTTCGATCCCACCCTCTTGGTTTAAGGCTTCTCACATTTCCGGCATACGCCCCCATGCCTGCAGCTGTGTCAACCTTTTCATCTGGGGGCCCTTCACTTCCTCAGTACATTAATCAACAAGGTAATGGTGAAGATTCTTATCCAGGGAAGAGACAGAACCCGAAAAGAACTTCACCAGATTTAGAATGGGGCAAGTTTCTGGCCCTATCTGCTACACCGGATTCTTCTGTTGAGGTAGAAGAAACACAGACTGAAACTCTTCTTCCTTATCAGAAGCGTTTCCTACGACTGCAAGCTTTTTTAAAGCAATGTGATGAACCAAATCAAAAGTACCTCAAACGTAAGTGTACAATGTTTTGTTGTCTGGATTGTTTCTAAAATATTCTAATTGTTAAGTGTGACTTCCAACATTTGCACTGATGCCATGCTACATGTAATGCCAGCCCTTCGGACTTTGTCTGCTGCTGCTCGCAGTGGACATGCAGTTGAACTGGAAACCAGAGCCATCATCCTTTCTCTGGAAGAAGGTACAGCTTCCTCAACTGTTATAGTAAGGTTTAAGTAGTCCCCTTTACTGCTTTTCAAATATCCCCAAATGTGCATCCCAATTGTGCACCGGCAGCATGGCTTGCCAGCAGCCTTTCTTCACACAGGTCTAGGCTCAACACATGGTGGAGTTTGATCAGAGGCTCAGCCTGACCATATGCTCATGTTTGACCAAGAATCTGTATTGTTTAACCTTGTTCCTTTTGGAATGTATTCATGGTCGAATGTAGAATTTACTGGAGGAAGGTTTTTTGAAGTATCAAACGTCATTGTGATAAGCCGAGGAAATTTCTTGTGTCTATACTTAATCCTATCTGTTTTACTGTGCAGGTAAAGAGATAACTAGGATGAAAAGTCTGAACGTTTTTGCAAAGAATTCATCAAATGAAGAAGGTGCAACTGTTTTTATGACGGCACCTAAAGTTGTAGCCAATCCTTTATGATGTTAGAAGCTCCTAAAGCATCTCTGACTTACATAACTGGACCAGTAATTGTGGATGGCAGCATAGAAACAACACAGTAAAATTGGCCTTATGCCTTGGCTGATTTGATATGTCACATACACGTGGAAAGATGTGATCCACGAGGCCTCTTTTGTATGTGGATGCAAGATAAAGCCTCTCCAAATGACATAGTAATGACATGTAATTTCTTAAGCCAGAAATTAAATAATCAGCAAATACTGATTATTTGGCATTTTTGTTGCCTGTGCACTGATAGCTAAACTGAGCATCCGATCTGGGGAATGTTCTGATATCTTGCTGAGTTTCCTAACTAATACTAAATTGTGAACCATTGATATTTTGATAAGCTTCCTATTTTTCTCAAGGAATACGCGAGTTGATACCTGACTCCCAGAGTAGGGGATATCTGTAGACTTCTCACGTGCTGAAGTTGACATTTGTAATCATTAATTGACTCTTACTCGGGTATACTGAAGCGTCCAATTTAGTTCGTAATGGTTTTAACTGTTGTCAAACATGTGATGATTGTTTTCATTTCTTGTAGTACTATAACTTCAAGGTTTTATCAAATGGCTTGCAAGGCAGCCGTTTTTGAAATACATAAAAAAATAGTTACATCAATGCTAAAATTTTGGCAGACCACAATAATTTGATATCTTTCCCAACAATTTGGTTGCTGCCAGATGTGTAGGAGTATTTTTCAATCGTATAAAACTCTGCTCAACATTTAATAAAATGTGCTTGATATCAGCAATCTATGTTCTAACTGGGGAAAAGGGGTTGTAACATCTATAAAATCTCAATTTGTAACTTTTTTCACAGGCACTTCGAGCTTGGGAAATAACTGCTGTTTCTGATCTGAACTATGTTAAATTTGATTTTTTCTTTTCTGATTTAAACTGTGAGATTTTTTATCATCGATGTTTCAGTTCATACTTAATGATCCACCATTAAGATGAAAGCAATAGGTAGAGGGCAGAAGTGAGCAAGGATATATATGGTTTCGAGCTTAATGATAGATGAAAGTCTTTTCTGTGCTATTGCCAATGGATTACCATTAGCATCTATGGTCTCATTGCTCTTCTCATTAATTGTCTCATTGCTGTTCAGGCAGGCATTTTACCTGGATTTAGTCTGTGGTGGCAATTGTAAGATATACATTTTAAAACAATATTGGGGGTTGAACTGTGAAATAGAATTAAGATTGACAAAGAAGAGTCGATGCAACTTTAATTGCAAGGCTGATTTGAAGTTCGAGCAATCTTGCACTCCAAATTGTTGACTGTCTTAGTACAAGAGAAACCATAACCTGAACAATATGTTCAGAGTAGAAGTGTGGTAAAAAGGCAAAAAAAGGTTTCTTTTGTTCTCAAAAAGGATATTGACAGCATCGGTTGGTGGAACTAATCGTACGCTATTTTGTACGGTATCGGTTGATGCATTTTGTTCACCAAGATTGATTGATTTTGAATATGGATTGCATTAAATTTCCACTCTGGCCAAGAATCCCGAGCGATGAGTGATATCGATATTAGATAATCATCTTTAAAATCTCAATTGAAGAAATTGTTTACATTTTTGTGAGGAAAATAAGATCTTCTCCGTCAGGATAAGGAATTGAGACTCGAACAAATGTAAAATTGAAATTATGGTATTTAAATCAATTAAATGTAATATTTGGATCTTATTTTGATGGTGAAATAGTTGTGAAAAATGTTAGAAATCAATTTATTTATTGAAAAAGCAAGTGTAAAATTGAACATAGATTGTGGATATGAGTTTTGACGTAAACAAATAATCTTTGGATTCTTGATTATAACAATTGATAGACAATGTTTAGAATACAATTAACAAATTATTTACATAATGGATTCTCTCAGAGACTCTAGTTAAGGAATTTAATGACAATCTAGTTTAGGAGTATAACTAAAAATTTAGCTAAACTAGTACTTGACTAATTTCTATACTAACATTTACAATATAAAGATTCTATACTAACATTTACAATATGAAGATTCTGAGATTAAATGATAGTAATCTACTTCCTTTTAGTAGCTCGCTGCAACATGCCTAAGAAAATATAAGTGCATTGGGTGCTATAAAATCTTTTGTCGCTTGATAATCACAAGCAATTATGTTGTAATCAATTAGTTGAGCTTTCACTTTTTAATCAATTAATTAGCTTTTTAAAATTACTTTGCTATTACATATATTCTGCTCTTGGCTTATCATTTTAATTTTTTTTTTTTTTCTCGTTTTTATATATTTCTGTCCTTCAAACTCTCTCCCAACAACTCTTGACTTGATACAACCTCAAGAAAAACTCCTCTTCCTATCATTGACATTGCCAAGAAACTCTACATGAGTCACTAGATCTTAGGACATTCATACATGGTTTTCATAGGAGTGATAAAAATGAAATTTCATTGGCATTTGTGTAGGTTCTTCAATTCCAACCAATATTTTGCCGTAAAAAAAGTAGAAAGGCCATCCAATCTACTAGCTATCAAGGAAGGCCCACGTGGCAAGAGTATAATAATAAATGCTATGCACAAATAAGATTAAGAAGTCAAGACTAGATAAGATGTGAACTTGCTAAACAAGAAGAATAAGAAATTGAATGCCAAAAGAGAAGAAATTTGCATCAAGAGAAAATAATAAACTTTGGATATTGCCACATTGCCAAAGACAATAACAATTGCCTATGATAGTGTGATCGAAGTGCTAATTTGGAAAAATAAAAGACAAATAAAGCTAATTCAAAATAGGAAACTATAGTTAGTGAATTTTAAAAATTGTGACACTTTTTTTTTGTGATTTGATTTGTATTTGCAACATTAATACATCCACTTAAACTATTTCTAATTTAGTGCGCCTTTAATGTGACACATTTCCTATCCTAGCCTATTATAAACATAGTATTTTTGATAACATACACACATTTGACTAAAACATAAAACACAACTTTTGTAACATCACATGTAAACTTGTAATTTTGCACAACTTTCGTTGCACATTATTTAGCAACCCTCTTTAACAAGAGATTGACTAATTATAACTTGGTTTGGATTTTAAGCAACATGTTAATGCTTTTATAAACCACTCTAAATAGTTGTTATAGATGGCTTTGAAACGCATAAGAGTCTGGCATCTTCTAGTAGCACTTTCAAGGCAATCAAGTTTACATGTACAACAAGACACAACAAGATGTAAAAAGTTAAAATACGAACCATAAATGCTTTTGGTGACACAAGATTGTTTGTGAACCTAAATGCTCTTACATCAAACAAGTTATGTAAGAAAATGTGCAATGACTATGAAACTCTTGAACATTCTTTGATTTAGTATAACAATATGTTGCTTAGCAACCTTAGATGCACCCATCTAGATTACTTCACATATTGTTCTATTTTTCCATTTCACTAAGTATTCTCTATACTCTTTCCCTTGGTCTTCTTAATCACTAGGGAATTTGTCACTATCTCAACTTCATCTCACTCTTTCTCCCATAACTACTATTTCTAATCTTTGTATGGTAAATATAAAATTTTATCTAACGACTTGCCTACCCTTCATCTTAAAACATACAAATCAATGATTAAAAAGTAGAGAGATGTCCATTGCTTTGGATATTTCAATCTCATAAGTGTTAGATGTAAACATTGACAAGAATCTACATGGTCCGATCTTTTTCCATTTTAACTTGTCAAAGGTTTCTTGTGGGAACCTCTATTTTTGAAAATGAGCTAAAACTGAATCTCCAACATAAACTTCTTTCTTTCAGTCTAAGATCATCATATTATTTGTATTCTTCTTAAAGTTCTTCATCTATTATGCAACTCTTGCATGTATTCAAATTTTTTTTCCACCATAACACTTTGCCTTCCAAAAAGCTATTTCTCAGTTCATTTATTGCTCTAGGGTTGTAGCCATATTCTATTTGAAGATGACTCTTGGTTATCTCTTATTGATTGAGTTATTATTATTAAATTCGCCTTGTGCCAATAGTAAGTCCCATTGATTTGGTTTTCTTTCTTGCCAAACATCTTAAAAGATTCATGAGGTTTCTATTAACAACCTTTGATTACATTAGCTTGTAGATAGGCTAAATTAAAATTAAACTTAGTACTTAACATCCTCCACATTTTCTCAAAAAATCACTTACACATTTTGTCTCTATCTAAGACAACGCTCTACCACAAACCATGTAGTCTAGCCACCTCTCTAAAGGATAGTGTGACAACATTCATATAATCATTTGACTTCTTCCATAGAATCAAGTGTGCCATATTTGAAACCTTTCTACCACAATGAAAATAGTCACTACCTCAATAAGTTTTTGATATTTCAAGAATGAAATCCATGCTCACATCTTCTTATTATCTCTTTAGTATTGGTAATGGTTGATTTAAGCACATGCCTTGACTTTTCCCTTTAGTGAGCAACCAAATTCTACAATTTTGCACCATGTTCTTCATGTCTACACTCACCCCTAGCCAATAATAGCCCACATAGGTGTGCCAATGTTTTATATACTCCAAATGTCCCGCAAGACCTCTAGTATGCTTCTTCCTTATTTTCTCTCATTAATCCCTGAGATATATAAAATCAATGTCCCTAAAATAATGTACCCTCTTGAATAAAAAATTCCAACCATGGTCCTTCATCCATCTTAATAATATTCTTACATGCTATCTTCACCTCTTCATACTTAGAATCTTCTTTTAAAAACTCTCTCATAAAGTCAAACTCAAAGACATTTACTTTCATCTCATTCAATGAATGCCACCTCCTACTTAATGTATCAACTACCCTATTTGATCTACCATTCCCACACTTTAAAAAATGAATATATCTAAATTATCTCAAGGAACTTCATACACTTTTGACTTAACTTATATTGGGTGTTTACAAACAAACTACAATGCATTAAGGTCTACACAAAAAAAAAAATCCTTGGGTAGTAAATGCTATTGTTGATAGTGAACCCACAACTCCTAGAAATCACCTTCAATCAAAATGCCCATCACATTTGAAGAGAAAAATCCAACCATGTTATGCAACCTTTAAAGTTGGATTGATCCATGAGTGAATGATTTGATATTGAGACGAATTCAAACAACATAGATTGAATTTATTAAATTGGATTGCTCAAATAGATTACAATGAATGCTTATACAAACATAAAGGTGAAGCTATAAATGAAAGCTTAGGCAAGGATTAAGTTACATCATGACAAATGTCCTCTTTGTATTCTATGATGAACATGATTAAGTTACTCCATGACAAATTTCCTCTTTGTATTCTATGAGACAACACAAAAGCATAAAGGTGAAGCTATAAATGAAAGCTTAGGCAAGGATTAAGTTACATCATGACAAATGTCCTCGTTGTATTCCATGAGACAACATGATTAAGTTACATCATGACAAATTTCCTCTTTGTATTCTATGACACACACACACACACACACACACACACACACACACACACACCTAAGTTTAGTTTAAGTGAATAAAGTTAAAGGGTACCTAAGTAATTAGTGATTGGTTGAATAAAGTTAAAGGGTACCTAAGTAATTAGTGATTGATTGATTTATTCCAAAGGTGATTACCTAATTACTCCAACAATCCCTAAGGTTAACTAAGGGAGAAGGTAAAAATCTAAGGATGATACCAATGTATGCATGAATGCATGTAGGAATGAGTCCTAGTTACAAGGCTTGACAAATCACCCTTGTAAAAATAGACACAATCTCTCACAATTTAAGAATAGAAGAAAACCTCATGGAAAAAAACTCCTCTCCTAAATAGAAAAAAAGATAATTCCACTAGTCAAAGAAGGATAAAAGGAGTTGATATGATCCCCAAGGATTACTTTTGTGACACGAGTACAATGAATGCCCCCCATAGGAGAGAAAAAACTAGTATACAAATTTCTCTATAAAGAAGTAGGTCCTATGCCAATGATGAAAGTTTGAAGATAAAACATGATTTGTTGCCTGCAAACAATATTTAACCCCTTAGGAAGAAATAGATCCACTGGTGATTGCAGAAGCCATTCCTATAAATAATGTAAATAAAGAATACAAATCCAAATGATGTGCGCCTTTGAAACTTTCTCAAATTTTCATGTCATAATGAGATGATGTCAATCTAGAAACTTGTAAAGAATCACACAGACCAAGCTCCAAAGATGATGAAGATGGTGGGATAACAATGATGACGTGACTATCAATAAAGAGGAGATGAATTTCCTCAAAGTATCTCTCCAAATCTATAATTTGAGACTTTACAAACAAGGACGATATGTTTACAAGATACGAATCCCAAGTAGATGTGCCTAGAAGAAGACAAATGTCTTGCTATACTAAATTAATAGGGGGAAAAATGTAGTGATGCCAAGTTGATCAAGAACTACAAAATAAGGATATTGGATCTTAATGTGAGGAGTAGGAACAAGGAGACAAGACTCTAATCCATTGGAATATGCAAGACCTATGATATACTCATGCCCCTCTAAAGTATCATCATCAAAGAGTGTAAAATCTACATCTGCAAGGGGAATGAGACAATATGTAGCAAGATCCTCTGGGAATGTAGATGTAAGAGGGTATTTATGGATTACCTAAAGTCAAGTCCAAAGTGTGCGAGGACAATTAATGCCCGAGACAACTCATTTAATGTCAGGATCAACACTAGATCAAATCAACCCTACAACATTGTCAATGATGTTACCCCAAGATGATCTACTCCTTGGCATTGTTGGTTCAGGTATGTTTCTGTACAAATACGACAAAAGATCAAGCCACTTGAGATGTGTTAGGATGACACTTGTCAAGGCTCAAAATTATCCTTTTCTAAGATGCCAATAGAAGGATGAACAAGAATTATAAGCTAGAAAAGTATTAGTGTAAGAGGGTATAAGACCATTATTCAAAATGAGTTAAAAGGAGATGAA
This sequence comes from Thuja plicata, assembly GCA_018584345.1. Classification (NCBI taxonomy): domain Eukaryota; kingdom Viridiplantae; phylum Streptophyta; class Pinopsida; order Cupressales; family Cupressaceae; genus Thuja; species Thuja plicata. The sequence goes on along the minus strand of MU214659.1, from coordinate 90,506 downwards.
TAAAGGGAGCAAGAGTGATAAAGAAGTGTAGATAGAAAATGGAGAGAAGGCGATTCCTACATATATTGAGGAAAGGGAAATAGATTTGTGTCTTGGAAGGTGGTGACATGTGGAACTAAGGTTGTGAAACAAGATTATATGTGGATGTAGAAGTAACAACAATCAGTTTCAGCTAAGATAGAGTAGGATGATGATGGGTTGGTGGTGTAAGGAAGTTAAGTAGCGAAACAAATTCCTACACTAAGCTTGAGAGGAGGGTAATGTAAGAACTTCTACACATTTTTACAATAGTTACACAAACTTAACATATGTAAACATAAATAACATGCATACCACAACACAATGATCTACCTGGGAAAAACCCTTTTGGGAGAAAAACCCCACACTTTAAAATCCGTCAAATATATTCATCCAAAATCAACAACATATTACAATATACTTAAGTAATGAAATAAAATATAGTGTGAGTGTGGGTCATTCATTAGGATGTGTGGTAAAACTAGGAATCTCACACCTAAATCCTCTCATACATTGGAAGGAAGATGATCCATTAGGTTCAAGGAGGCTCAAGCATTGAGTGGATGCAGTGATCCTTCACTTTTATGGAAGATGACTATGGAAGTGAAAGTGAAAAATGAAATATCTAGGGTTAGATGTAGAGAGAGGGTTTTCTACATGCACAAACAAATTGCAAATTGAGAATTCAATTTTGGGACCAAATCTGGGAAGCAGAAACAAAAATTGGCTTGTAAACCAAATTTCAATTCAAAACAAGAGATCAAGGGTGACCAGGAGGCTCAAGGGCAAGTCAACCCGCCTTTGAGCTTGCACTTTTCAATGAAATGACCTTCAAACTGTAGCTCTTGATCTGACCTTTTCGTAGCTCCTTCCGCACGAGCGCCACTTGTTTCTTGCACATAGAAAAATAGAGAAAAGTGATGTGGAAAGATGTTTGCCTAAGTCAAACCCCAGTTGAGTAATCAACCTTGAAATTAAAATGAAAATGCTTGAAAAGGAAGTATGTAGATTTGTAGCAAAGTCTGGATAAAATGCTTATACTTTCACAAAGCTTCGTGATGTTGAAATGCTCATGAAGATGTTTGAAGTTGTATTAACTTTGGATCTAGGATAGGAATATCATGAATACCTTCACAAATGCTTGGATCTACAAGTTACTTCTTATCTTCTATACCATGAATGCTTGAATTTGATGCTTTCTTGATTGCTTGAATTTTCTTGATTGCTTGAGAGATCTTGAATGCTTGGATGCTTTCTTCCTTCATGCCTCACCAAATGAGGGAGGCAACCTTGTTTATATACCTCTTCCTATCCATTTCAGGGTGCAAAACTTGAATGAGGTTGACTTGGATTCGGGGATCCCACTAAAATCAAAGGGCCATCACTCAATTCAAATTTGAACATTACCCAATTCAAATTTGGGGCCACTTGTCAATGTTAGGGGCGTCTTTTAGGTGAGGGGCGACCAAACTTGCCTTGACCCACCCAGTCGCTCTTGACCGTCCAATACAAGCCCAGATTTGGGTCGAGGGTCCAATTTGGTATGGGGATGCCAAAAATATGCACGAAATAGAGGTTGGATCAAGCATAATGGGCATGGAAAACTTGGAGACTAAAATGGGGTCTAACTAGGGAAACAATTGTATAGGGATACAATTTAGGACACTACAACTTACAGAGCAAGCCTCTTATAGGAGCATTGCTACTAACAAAATCTAGAGGCAACTCAACAACTACAAGACTCTGATAACACATCACAATACATAGTTGTAATACAATACCCTTATAATATAGGGTTGCCTTCTAGGGAAAACAAAGCACTCAAAATATCCGAAATTAGATCTATAACCTAATGATAAACAATCAAGATTTATAATGATAGATTTTAAGTTGTTTTGGGAGTGCTGCCCCCAAAAACCCCTGCTAAGGTGAGCTGCCCCTTGGACACCTAACCAGTCACATGACTTGAGCTAGCAAAGTGGGAACCCTTTGCAACCCCCAAGTTGGGGGTGATGCTTTCAAACCACCGCAATGAGGGGTGCTGCTCCCAAACCCCTGTCGCTAACATATCAACCATTGCTCATGTATCAATAGTAACCTTTTATTATTGCGAGGTCGAGACACCATTTTCCTAATAGGTGGGTTATTCAATAGTGACCTAAAAATGTAGGACTAAATGACGAAGTAACATAAGAAGAGGCATTAAATGGGTTAGAAGATTGAAGGAGATGATAACAAGGTATAATGCTATATACAACATGCTGGATACATTAAATTATATTTGAAATTGGGGTAAAAGATGAGGAGAGGTAGAGTGATGATGTTTATCATGTTTCAACTGTGCAAGATATACATCATTATAGTTTATATCATCAAAAATATAAAAAAATAGTCTTAATAGGACTAGGAGGAAGTTCGGCCACAGATGAGTTGAAATACAAACTTTGGTAAGGAGGAAGATCACTAGAGTGGAGAATATGGTAACTATGGTGGGAAGATGGAATGAACTAAAGGAAAAGGAGGATACTATAAATAAAAGGTGATATAAATCATAAGGATAAATGGTTGATCTAAGGGAAATATAAGGTTAGGTAAATGCAAGACAAAAGGAGGTAAGAATAAGCAAGGGAAGGAAACAGATATGGTTAACTCAGGGAAATATAGGGGACAAGATAAAGGGAAGATGAAGATATAAGGCAAGATTACGAAGGGATAAAATGGGAAGGATTGTAGATAGAGGATATGAAAAATGTGAGAAAAACAATGTCATGAAATTATAGAGACAGTAAGAGAAAAGGAAATGAAGGAGATGTGGGAATTACAATGCTAGGTATGTGGATATTCAAATTGTGGGGAAAGAAGGAAGAGTCGTTGGGGGAAGGAAAAGTGAAGATAAAGGTATGTGAATAGGTAAAAAAGGTATTGAGATGAGAAAACTAGATATCTATTATCAAAAGAAGAGATGTCAAGAAGAGAAAAAGAGAATAAGAAGGTATGTGATTAGATTTAACTAGCCTAGGTGTTAAAAGATTTAAATATGAATCTCCACAATAAAAACCCAACAATTTAACTATTTAATCTCAACTATTTTAAATTGATTATTTTTAAAAATGCTTAGCCTTATTTAACCTTGTTGTTAAATAAAACAAATATATATAAATTTAAAGTTTGTATGAAAAAAAATTCTTAAATGATGTGTGAGTTGGACTTCAGTTTTCTGCCTCATCTTTGACAGTTTGCATATATTATATAAACTTTTGTTGGACAATGTTATTGCAGGAATCAGAATGCACCATTGACGGTGTTTCTAAATAATCGAAAATTATAAACAAATATATTCTGGTTTTAAAATTAAGTATGGATTAAACTGGGTATGATCTCCAAGTGGAAGCCCACACCAGAGGTGTATCCCGCCATTGGAGAATAAATTGGTTGTCTGAATTTTGTAGCGTGTAATGCCATCCTTTGTGAAACGACAACACATCGCTCGCCTGCGCCATGCTTTCTTCACTAATCTCAGCCCCCTCGCTGCTAAATCCACATTTTCTGGGCAGATCACAGAGCCTGCAATCCATTAATTCTTTTACATTTTCCTTCATCTCCAATCCAGCACAGGAAAACGCTCTGGAAATCTTGGGCGCCAAGAATGTGTTTTCCATCACAGTCCTGGCCAAACCCTCATCGGGCAGCCCGGCCTCCATGGACTCCAGCATGGCACAAAAGTACTCCATCGTGTCGCTGAGATGGCCGCTGTAATCCCTCCATTCGCTAGCCACGCCAGCACAAGCCCACGCCACGAAGGCCTCTCGCATGCCACGTGCGACGGAAAGGAACTCCACAATCTGCGCTTTGCTTCGCTGGCACCGCATATGTGGCAAGTTCAGCATCAGGTTGAAAACCATGGAAATATTGCTCTGTTCGTCCTTCTGTGCGGTGGAGAATATGTGGTTTCTAAGATTTTTCAATCTGATTTCTTCGTAATAGAAGGGAATTCCCAGAGAAGCGGCGTAGGCGGCGAGTTTGGAACCCGTCTTTGATCCGGACGCCACGTTATCGTCCCAGAGAACAGCAGTAAAGCGAATCAGATCCAGTGTATTAGGGCTTTCCGCCGCTAGGGCTTCCATTAATGGCGGCCATTGCAGGCCCTCTGCTACATCAAAGTCAACAATGTGGAGTCGCTTTGCATTATTTGAGGCGAAATGCTCCAGAATGCCCTGATTTGCCGTGAAATGTGCAAATCTTGAGTAAGGGTAGAGCTGACAGAGCGCCTGAAAGGCGCTCATACTTGTCTGTGTGCAAAGCTCCTTCAATAATCTGGTGCCTGCGCTTTCAGAGGCCTCGGGGTCTCCGAAATTGTGAAGACAATAATACGCCATTCTTTCCTCATGGCTTCCTGTCAGAGACATCCTCCGTTGCAGCCGATTCTCAATAACTTTTGCCAAATCCCAAGCTTCTCTCTCCAGCGCTTTCGCCCATGCTCTCAGCAAATTTTTCACTATAATTCTCGTCTTCTCCGCTTCGTCTCCAATATGACAAGGCAGAACAATCTGAGGCTCTGAAGCTTCACATCGATCAGGAGCTTCTTCAATACTCATAAAATTAGGGCTCAACGGATCAAAAAAGTACTCAGCTTGCTGAAAATTAGGGTCTGTAATGGATGAAAGAGTTTCGCTCTCATTAGGGCAAAACATAGTGTTTTCTGGATATATATTTTCATTGAATGGAGTTATAATTGCTTCCGGCTTAGAAAACGGCATTTCACTGCACTTCTCAAGATCGATTGCGACTGAGAAAGGGGATTCAGGGAATGTAAATGAATTGAACATTCCGAGCGGATTTATTTCTTTGAACGAGCAATTGGACCAGGGTTCCCAACAGGTATCCATTGGATTTGCAGCAGAGAAGAAATTGTCTACTTCATTCAAATTCCAGGAGGAATAGGCTTCCAATGCCATTGTAATTGCAGACCGATTATTTTGATTTCGTTTTCCTTAGCAGAGACAAACGTACGATTGCCTACTTATACTGCTCCGATTCAAGCAAAAGTTCCAATTTTTAGTAGTTACACAGAATTGTGAAGGTCCACGGCAGGAAATTAGGAAATCATTACAATGTTAGTCTAGAAAATAGAAATCCTGTTGGAGAAGATTGCTTTCATGGCGATCAGGTCAAAAGTCGAGATCTCAACATCTTCTCAGATGCGAATTTTGAAACTGCGAGGGAGAGTCTGAAATTTGTCCAGTCTACAGTTTTCCAGATACAATATTTTTTACGTATATTTGACCTGGTAAATTCATGGACGTATTAGGTAGTTTGATTGCATTGCACAACGTGTCATTTGTTATTGATTTTTATACGATAAATTGGTGCGAGGAACATTTAAAATTCGAAATAGCCTTTTGAACGGAACAGCTTGATATGAAATATACTCTTGTTTATTTAGATACCGCAATATGATATTTGCACAATCTATATAAATAAATTATAACGTTCTCCGTGTGCTGAATGGAATATGCTTGTTTATTTACCTAAAATAATATTATATTTACACAATTCATCTAAATTACAATTTTCTTTAGAAATTGTGTCCTGGTTTGTCAAGGACACGTAGCTTCTTTCAAACTAGGACACGTAGCTTCTTTTCATTAAAAAATTATGACAGACTTTAAAAATAATAAACAATTTTTTATTTTTTTTATTTTTTAATGTTTACTCTTTCTTCTTCCCTTTTTATTAATCATTATTTGATTGTTATTAATTAATGTGGATAGATAATGATAAAGAAGTTTAAAGCTTAAATACATATTATTTCAAATTATCAATAGATATATTAAAGAATCATTATTTCACTTAAGAAATAATATTTTATAAGTTTTAATTTTTAAGCCGTAGAAGGTCCTACAGAATCGCTTCCAACTCCTGTTTGAAGCAAAAAGCAGTAAGAAAGAGATACATTATGGAGGAAGAGGAGGATTTGGAGTCACGAGAAGGTGAAGGATGAAAAAAGCTAAGATGGAAGAGAAAAACACAAAGAGTCAGAGGAAAAATGCTAGGGAGGAGGATAGCTCAGATATGGGAAAGGGCAAGAGCCCTCGGCTATGGTGGGAGGAGAAAGGAGCATGGACTTGACCCATGTTTCGGCCAGTTTCAAGCTGAATTCGGTGGATTTGTCGGTTAAAAAGGACTCTGGGGAGGACAAGAAGGGCTCTCCTCTTATTGCTACTTCGCCGCTTGGCTTTCGCACTAAGGGGACTAAAATGGATGACAATGAGGGCTGCACTAAGGGGAAAGAGGAGGACATGGCTGGAGACTCGAAAATCACGAAGGATGATCACAATGTGGAGCTGCAACAAATAAATGTGAAGCTGCAACGGATGAAGGGGGATATGCAGATGCTGAAAGGTAAGGTCAATGACCTTAATTCGAGCTTCACAACGCTGGCAGACTTTGCCATGAAGGTCATGCACTGAGTGACCACGACTCTCCATTTACTGCACCAAGAAAACTAGAAGGATTTGATGACGACGAAGGATAAGGGGAAGTTGTTTCAGTTCCTGACCGAGGACTGATTCAAGCTGCTGATTAATTCGGGGGGAAATAACCCCAAGTGATCTTGATTCATTTTTTTGATGTTGGTTTTAAACTTTTCTTGGTGGTTGGCCCCTAAGGGCCTGGTTAATAATTTATGCTCTTTTGCTGGTTATTACGAAATTGATACTAGTATTAGTAGATGGTTTAGCTTCAGTTTTTTGGAGTGGGTGGTTTGGCTGGGTTGGTTGGTTTTTGATGTTAAAGAAGGCATTGGCTGATAGTGTGCTGTGACTATTTGTGTGCTGTAAGTGGATGCACGTCTTGTGCTAGATTTACTTCTTTGTAATGGGCCAACCCCCTTGCTTCGGCTACTTTAATATCAAACACATTTTTATAATAATGATAGAAAGTTTAAATTTTAAATATAAAAAAGAGATCAATTTTAAAAATTTGAATAAAAATTGTAGATACAATAAAAACTAATTAACTTTGTATATATAATTTATAATAAAAGAAAATAATTTAAAGATAAATAAAATAGTTATTGAAATCTATGACATTTCTTTAGAGAGATGTATTTAAGATATCTATAATAGTATAAATACATATTTATCTGTGTTTATTTTTTATCTTGATGTGTATATAGTTCAATTTGTCTCATTTTATACAATGTTGACATTAGTCTTTATTAGTACTCGACCTTAGGCTAATAGTATTACAATCATTTTACAATTTTTAGTTTTGACTAGTAATAAAAAATGGATCGAAACAAATTGTTAGGCAATTTTTTAAGATTATTTTTTTCAATTCCTAGAATGTATTATAATATTTTATTATAAATTATGCAAGGATATTATAATCCAAATGTTTTTTTTATTCCTAATTTTATATAATAATTAAAATATAATTCTAATGATAATTATCATTAATTATTATAATTCTAAAAACATTGTAATTTTTTGAAAAGGGGTAAAAATTTATTAAATCAGCAAGAGATTTACAAATTTAATAAGAACGAACTAGCACATGACCTAGAAAGGGCCACAACTAATTCATGTCATCCATAACAATTTTATCTAGGGATAGGGTATAATCCGGGCAAATCACCCTCTCCCCCAAAATTCTAGACAACCATTCTCTATGAAGTCCACTTTTTGAAGTAGTCAGCAACGTATTCCATTCCCTACAAATATAACAAAAGGAAATTGAATCCAAAGAGTCCTTCAAACTCAGAATTTGTCTACCTACCACCGGTAGACATCAATCTACATCCCCCAATCTCTTCTTATTCAACATATCCATAACAACTTGAGGATCATATTCATAAATAACCTTGTTTGAGCCAAGAGCACACCCTCGTTCAAGAACATAAAGGACGATTAAGGCCTCCTTAAGATTATTAGTCTAGTGTCCCTTATAAATAGAAAATAAGAAAATCACATTTCCAAAACTATCTCTGCCAATACCTCCAATTCCTACATGCCCCAAATTTTCTCAAGAGGAGCCATCAATATTGATCTTAAGAACTCATGGGGGTGGAGGAGACCACTTACCAACCTGCTAAGCCTTATTTTTAGCATGTCGACATCTGACTTGCTAAATCATTCTAAAAATTGGGATCTCTAATCTCTCCCACCCCCAAAATTTTCAAATCATGAATAATAAGCATATCACTAGGATCCACATTTTCAAAGAGATCACACTTTGCCATAAAGCTTCCTGCAACATATTAATAATTCTCCACCACACTTGTTGTGCCATTATCTTTTTATCTTGAAAAATTCCTTGATTTATTTCAAGCCACAATTGCCAAATAATAAAGGAAAGGCCTATATCTCAAGCTACCTGAAGAAAGACAATTTTAGTAGGGGGTCTTCCGAGACTATTCCATAACTCTAGCAGAGAATTTACATGAACATAAGCATGCTTCCATGCTCTCCACCAAAAATTATATCCTGACACCGCCAAGAATCTTCCCTTGAGGTCTGGGCTCCAAGCCACCACCAAGAATCTTCCCTTTAGGTATGGACTCCAATCCATAATATCTTGTCCCTTCAAGGAGTTACACATTCTTCTTGCTAAAATTCTAGCAAGTTCCTCTTGATCATCCATCGATCCTCCAAGAGGCCACTCTTATGAATTTTCCAATCTAGTCATTTCCCCTTGCCCCAAATTCTGGACAACTTTAAAATCTTCAACTCTACTCTATCCAGCTTCAAGAAAAAAATCAAAAATAAATTGCAATTGCATAAATTTAGAGAGAATGGGAGGTAATTCATCCCAAGAATCATGCTAGAAAAATGCTTCAGCTCCTTTATTATAAATCCAAAAAAGTCCCTTCTTAATGAATTGCTATCCTCTTCTAAGAGTATTCTAGATCATAATTGTTTACCTATCATATTGCAGCGAGGAACATTCGTAGTATCTACTCCCCTCAAATATTTTAAGTTGAGAATTTTGGCCCAACCTTGATCTTGGTTGGTGCATCATATCCAAAATAAGTTACCAACCAAAGCTCGACCATTCATACCAACATGACATAAATGAAGGCCACCATCTTGTAACAACCTACAAACAAAATCCCATTTAACCAAACTCCATTTTGAGGAAAGAAAATTTCCAGTCCACAAAAGTTGCTTGGAGATGGCATCAAATTCCTTAATAAAACTATCAAGAACAATTTGCACAAAACATCTATATATAGGGAGAACATGAACCATATAATTCAAGAGAATCAATCTCCCAATAGTTGAAAGCCATCTATAAGTCCAATGAATCACCTTCTTGCAGAGCTTATCCAAAGTATCCTGCCAAAAACCCAAGAGAATGGGTGACCTAATAGAGGAAGTCCAAGATAAATTAAGGGAAGAACACCAATATGGAATATTAAAATCATCTCCATTGTGGCTTGAATAGTTAAAGGGGTACATAAATAGAATATACAAGATTTATTTTAATTAATATGCTTCCAAGGAGTTGCCAATTAGATATCAAGAGACTTTCTAAGATTAGTAACATCGAGAATTGTGGCAACACCCATCAAAGCTGTGTCATCTATGTAACGCCCCACTAAGGAACCCAAGACGACGACAACTAAACTATCAAAATGACATGACAATATTTTTTTAAAGTTCAAGTACATCTTAATCTAACATTTATGGTTTCATTTTCACACTGTGAATGCAAAATTAATAACATCTCACAATTGTACTCATTAAGATCATTAAGAGAAGGAAATCTTTTATCTTTATCCCATGTCCTCTAAGGTTCCCCAACGTCACCACAAAGCAACACATCTACAATACCATCTAACTAACTAACATCATATAATAAATTTTATTCCTTAATTATGAACATTAACATTGTCATTATCTCTAGATTCATTTTAAACACCAATACCAAATGTTCCTAATTCATTTTTCCAGCATAGCGACAGTATCTTAAAATCTCATAGCATGAATTACATATAACATATAACTTCACCTAAGTCTATCTATTTATTACATGTCCATATCTTACATCAAGCATAATAAAATATGTCATCAATCCTAATTGCAACTACATAGTATATGATTACATTTACATCATCAAGGATACAAATACATCATTCTCCTCATGGAGTATCCAATTAAATCATCAATACAGTGAACCATTGTACACGAGATGAAACAATATAAAAATGAAGCTCTCCATGCAACAATAATAAGTGTACATCAAATAAAATCCATCCATGCACACAAACAAAACCACCAAACCTCGATGGAAGAAGAATCACTACAAACTGACCATGTGGAACCCTTAGGCCCACCCCACCATGCTGAGGAGATAGACACAAGGCCCCACACACAAGTAAGCCAAAATAAGGAACAAGGATGTGACCAACCTCCAAAGGTGTAAAGGAACATAAAAAACTCACAAATGCAATGAAAGGACTAATTTTTTTTTTGAGGGGATCCTAAGATACATGTAGGAAGAGTGTCATCACATAGCCTTTGTCTTGGGTTACCCACGACTGGCCACTTTAGGCCCTGACCCCCAAGTGAGAACTCATGTGGAACCAGCCAAACCTTTTGTGAGGACAAGGAAGTTTGATCATGCCATCTCAAAAGGTATCACATCCCACTCCCATCCTTAGCCTATTATAGAACTTAAGGCATGGGTGAGGTATCATTAATTATCTTGTTTAATGTAATCCCCAATTTATTTTGTTAAGTTATCACTTGACTACAACTCACCAATGGGTTACCTTGGACTGGCCACTTTAGGGCCCCAACTCACATTGTGAGTCACTCCCCCACAATGCATCTAGATAAACCACCCCTAATGCTAAAAAAATACTACAAGATCATAAACAAATCATGTAACCATAATATTATACATCCATAACAATAAATGGAATCATAAGAATAAGATTTGGGGAACCTTTTCTATCCAACTTCTCACATAGGCAAGTTCCAAGCCCCAAATCAAGAAGAATATCCGAATGCATTTCAATATAAGATGAAAATTATGCATATTATCACAAAATAAACATCATCATGAATCAATAACAGTAAATAAGATCATATGAAATAAAATGACAAAATTTTCACAAAACCTTTCCACATAGGCAAGTTCTGGATATAACACATGACACATAACTAAATTAATCTCAAATAGCAAGCATAAAAAGCACATGGATCATAAAAATATTGTTAATATGATCATATGAACACCCAAGAATGATAAAACAAACAGTAATAAAGTCCCTAAGCCTCTGGTATGCATCTACACAAAAAATAACCCAAACCCTAATCAAACAAGGCAAAAACATAGAGTTGCACATATGTCACTTTTTTCTGCACATATATGACACCCTTTTGTGCATATATCACTTTTTTCTACACATTTATGATTTGAAACTGCACATTTACAAAAAGAAGTAGGATCGTCTGATAGGGTCAAGTTGAACATCACAAATAACATTTATTGGGCTCTAGAAGTGAAATAAGGTAATACCCATTTGACATCTCTCTATTTCCCTTCTAGAAAAATAATTATTTGGATCCCATGTCTTTAAAAATTGAAATTAGACAACTTTTCCCAAAATAGCCTTAAGAAAAACTAGAACTGAGATAGGGTAAAATGCACAAAGTTGAAGAAATAATTTCAAAATCACATTGTAATGAAAAACATAGATTTATCATAATATTATAGCATCAAACCCTTTTAAATCATGCACCAATAATAATTTATATGTAAACACAAGTGGGATTCAATCCTTACCTCAAAATTGTGAAAATCAAAGATGAATGAAGGATGAGAAAGAAGAACTAATTTAAACCCTTATATCCCACAACAATCTCTAGAACAATCACCACCAATCAAGCCAAGGAAAGCCAAAACCAATCGAAAAAGTTTCTCCAATAAATAATACAAACTCCTCAACCCTCATAGAAGATCAAATTCTCAAACCTCCAATTCCAGCTTCCCTTATCAAAAGAATCCTCCAAATATTTAAAATAGAAATACCCCATTTATCAATACCCATAAAAAGGGTTGCTAAAACTTTCCGAAAATCCTACCAAAACTTGCACGAGAAGAAGAATAAAGCTCTTGTAAAAAATCCCCCAAAATCTCTAAAAAGCAATAAAACAAAAACATTAAATTTTAAATATCAAAGCATAAGATAAACATGAAATATCATATATCAAAAAAATAAAAATGAAAAGTAGGATCACACACCACAAGGAGATCCGCATTCAAATGCAAGTGATACAATCCACAAGCATAAAGCCAAGATCACATAAAGAAGTGTGAAATGTGGAAAATAAATGGGAGGGACATTACAATCTACAAATTAAAGATGGGAAGGAGGAAGATGTTATCCCAATTCCAACCCTGAACCGATCCTTGCCATACCCAAGCCTTGATAAATCTTCCCAGACCTTCTGCCATTAATATACACAAGCATGAGGCAAGATGACCACCTTGCCTTAAGCCTCTAGAAGCTCCAAATAACTTTGTAGGCTCTCACCATTGACGAGAACAAAAAAGAAGGGGTAGTAATACAACTCATAACCCAATTAATTTACTCACTATCAAAATCAAATATTTTAAGCATTTCATGAAGGAAGCTCCATTTAACTTTGGAAATATTGTAATTATGATAAAGGTTTATAATTATTTATTTTTGGTTTCAAATATATATAAATATAAGTTTGACTTGTTAATTATTACTTTAAAATTTAAATAATAATAATAATATAAATATTTTAATAAATTATATTATAACTCTAGTTTTAATTAATATTTTTCTAACTTATTATTATTTTAATATTTAAACTAAATAACTATGAGTAGTAATACAAAACTAAAAGACAAGTACTAGCCACTACACGACACTTATTAGGTATTGTAATAAAATTTATTTTGTCTTATTTTAAATACATATGTTGACCTAAAATTATATTATAATATTATAATGGTGAAAGTTGCACATCCATACTATTTCTAATTTAAATTTGTATCTATTTTGAGATAATGTCTTGATACATGTACATGACAACAAATAGTTATGATCTTCTAGAAACATAGGCTCATTCTCTAAGCCCTTTTATCCATTTACACACACATTCAAATTCCTATTCATTACCCTACTATATCCATATATATGCATACTCTTATACATTCACCTTATCCACTATCTATGGAGCTACCTTGATTTAGCCAATTGTTGTTTGGATTTGATTGCTAGCCATTTCAAAGACAAGTTTTTTAGCACATTCTTTTCCGTTCTAATTTAGAATTCAAAGTTTAAATTTAGAAAAGTGGTCCTCTTCACCCTTTTACCTTGAGCCAACTAAACACATGTCTGACACAAATTAATGCTACATGCCACTATTTAAAAAAATTCAATACACTCATTCTAATCATCCAAAATATCATGTTTAATCAAGAGTTTAAACATTCTAGACAATAATTAACAACACATTTTGATTTAGTGCAATAAAAGGAGTAAAGAATTTGTATACTTAGATGCTTGCTTAAGCATTTTGGAGTTTATTTGAGAGAATCTTCTTCATTGTGACCGATCAAAATCCCTTTAATTATTTTTTAAATACTACCAAGTCCTTAGATATTTCATGAAAATTTGAGCAAAAGGTCACACATTTAGTGAGATTATAAATTATAACACTATTGATTGCTAGGATAAGCCTAGAGGTCAAGTAAAAATGCATTATTACAAATTAATCATAGACCCATGAACTTATTCTTTGAAATAGTAGATAACCAACATATAATTCCAAGAAGGCCATTGATGAAGAGACATTATTCTCAAGTCTAACATTAGAAAAAATCTACAACTACATCAATTTAATCTTTATTATCTAGTTATTTAGCTTCATATCATATCTTCTCTGTTTAATTTTTAAAACTTTCAAATATCAATTCACCATAGAAACTATTATTACCACACTTAGTTAATCTAGGTTGATTGTGCTTACTTAGTTGCATTTATTTAGTTAGCCTTTCACCACTATTTTGTTTTTCTTTAACATTATTATAGATGTTTTTCTTTAACATTATTTCTAGATGATAAATACTTAATAGAAATCCACCTTTAAGGCTAATAGATTAATTTTAATTCAAAATCCTCAATATATGAAGAAATTGAGTATGATTAATTAACTAAAAATGAAATGGAATTAGATGCTTACCTCCAATTTTGACATAATGTGAACTTTGATTGACGTGACACTATGAAATATAGATAAAAACAATGGTTTATTAGTAGCTCTAAAATCAATTGCTCAAGATAATTGAGATCTATGTTTTTGATATGTAGGATGTGATCAAATGCCTATAATTCTATCTAGAGTTAGCATAATTTCATCCTAAGCAGAATCACTTTTGACATGTTCAATACTTATATAATCTATTTGCCTAATGTATATTTGAAATTAAAGAAAACTTGGTGGTAGACCTACAATGCAAGGCTTAAAATTTATAACATCCTTACACTTTAGCTACACTTTAGCTAAGCATTGAGATTTAATTAATAGTCTTAAAAGAGATAAATCGTGACAACATATTTTGCTGATAATAATCTATTCTTCTTATCAAAGCTCAATACGATTTATTAACTTGATTGTTTAATTTGATGTCCTTTGGGGTATGAGGCATGCCAATTTGTTAGTCTCTTTGATTATTGATGGTTGTTAATGCTTGGCATTACAAAATGATTCAAAACAAAAACACCGTTTGTGTTGATATCATTGTTTCAACAAAATAATAATGATATGGGTATTACAAAAAGTTATGCATTATAGAGAAATATGTGTCTATATTATAATTAAAGTGGATTTAAAAAAAAATTCAACAAAAATGATAAAAAAATGTCTCCTCTAAACAAATCAGTGCTAAGGATATGTGTTTTAAAAATTATGAAATAATCTTATAATGTATTTCTAGCTTAAACTGTGTTATGGAAAAATATTAAACTTTATTATAAAACATAAGAAATAATTTAAATTAGCATATTAAAAAATAGGATAATAAAGTTTTAGATTGTATTACACACACACACACACACACACACACATGTTATCTATCTATGTATGTATATATATATGTACATTGGACCCAGGTCATTTGCTGATGATTCTTAAATGGGTGCCTCCCATGTCTTTGGTAAGGGAAAAGCACCAAAGATCCAGTGGTGGATATTCTAGTTGCATAGCCCATTGACATGTAGACACACACACACACACACACACACACACGTGTGTGTGT
>MU214659.1:50482-74674 GCA_018584345.1 Thuja plicata | reverse complement strand
GGGTTGAATCAGTGGCCTTGAAAACAATTCCAAAAATCTAACCAAAAACTTATATCTCAAATATAATACCCTCTAGTTATCTTACAATCCCCAATCATCAAGATGTATGTCATAAATAATTCTAACAAATATAAACAGCTCGGCAAGATATACTGTTTATCTTTTCTAGACTTTACCGAATACCAACAAATAAACTTAGTGTTAACTGACCAATCCAGTTTCAATGATGTGTAAAGAAAAATATCAATGCAATGAAACATATACACATTTGACACATAGATTTTAACGTGGAAACTCAATATGGAAAAAACCACCTGGGACCGGTAACCCAAAATATTTTGACTCTTATGAAGTGAGCTCGGTGAAGAGCCAACCCTGTTAAAGGTTACAATACACATTGTTAAGTCTGATCTTGTTAGAGGATTTAAAACCAACAGTTTGTCTTTTGACCTAGCAATCACTATGCTGTCAACAAGAAAACCTTTTAATACTCTTGAGTATCTCAATACAATAAGGACTGTTAAATCCCAGTCGATTAAGAGATTTTCTGAATCAATGGTTAAACTGATACAGTAAATGATCTGTTCAAAATACAACTTTAACTTGCAAATATTTAGATTTATTGTTAGTCCAATAATACCAATCTGATCAATATACACTTCAGTTCCTTTGCTTTCATTCTTTGTTCTGCTCGGTGAATACTCTGTCCTCTGTTGCTCAGTGTCTGTAGAATTCCTTGGCTCTATTCTTCAGCCTGTATGATCATATCTGCATGATGAATTCTATCTTCACACGAATTATACTCAGCATTCCTCTCTTGCTAATGAGTTCCTTATCTCTTTCTATAGACATGATTAGTCTCCCAATCTTCTTGTTTTTGTCGTAGATCACTTCTTGATCCGTAAAACTCACCATAATTTGCTTTATCCCGTAAAGCTCTTCTTTAGTTTTATTCCGTATATCTCTCCTTGATAACTGTGAATACTTTAAATACTCTTCTTTTCTTTAGCTTAACTGATCGTTGATAATAAATAAATCAATCAGTCAATCCCTAAATATAGCTCTTCCAGCTAAGTGATTTTGTCATTCTTTAACTTCAGTTCTGATCGGTCATCAATTCCAGTTATGCTCGGTAACAACTTCAGTTATGCTCAGTAATTAGCTCTTGCTCGGTAACACTTGCTCGGTTACTGCGGTGCTCGGTATACACTGTGAACTACTCAATGTTCATTTTCAATCAGTGTTCACTGTCACTCGGTGTATACAGACTTTTTAAATTTTATTGACTACATAATCTTTGTCTTTTCAGATCTTCAAGTTTACGACAACATGTGTAAGAACAATCAAACCATATCAAGTTGACATTAATGACAATACAATACATTAACTGATTTACATTCACTTTTGCAGCTTGGTGATCATCACCTTATCATCTTCAAACATTTAATCAAGTATAGCTAATCAATCTCTCCCTTTGGCATTGATGACAACACAATATGAAATATGCAGTACAAAATATGCCATAACATACCAAAATTATTGTTCTATAACCAATTCAAATATCTGAGTCTCGATAAGCTCTTCTAGCTTAGATTTGATTCTACTGTGTGCTCTCCCTTTCTTCATTCCCTTCAATGGATAGGTGTAGCAATTTTGTCTTCTGAATCTGTCTCTCCCTTTCAATCTCTTCTCCCTTTTCTGGATAGATATATAGGGTTAACTTTCTCCAATTCTCTCCCTTTGATGGATGGTTATTTCATTGAATATATCTCTTCCTTTGACAAAAATGCCAAAAATATACATCCCTATAGTAGCCAACAATCTTTGTCTCCCTTTGAATCTTTCTCTCCCTTTAGTGGACTGATATGTTATTGCAGTCCATATCTCAGTTTGCATCTTCTGATAATGTGTAGGTTGATGCAGCCTCCAAGTCAGCTTAGTGACCAGTAGACAAGGGACGAACCCCTAGTCTATTCCTCAGGTACTCAAATGTATCTTTTGGAAATGGTTTTGAGAATATGTCTCCTAGTTGTTCTTTGGATTGTACATATTCTAGTATTACCTATTTCTCTTGTACTTGTTCCCTCAAGTAATGATACTTAATAGATATGTGCTTTGTCTTAGCATGCATCATAGGGTTCTTTGAAATATTTATAGCACTAGTATTATCACAATAGATAATTACTAGGTCAAGAATTTCCTCATTCATATCTTTCAGCAATTGCTCGATCCATGCAATGTTAGAGAAATTTGCAGCAACAACTACATATTCTATTTCTGCAGTTGATTGAGATATGCATCCATGCTTTTTACTTATCCATGTGACAAGTCTGTCACCCATAAAGAATGCTCCTCTCGTAGTGCTCTTTCTATCATCTATGTTTCCAACTCAATCAACATCAAAATAAACTTGTAGCTCAAATTTGCCTTCTTTATTGTACCACAAACCATAGTCTTCAGTATTCTTCAGATATCTCATTCCTTTTAACAACAATCATGTGTGATTCCTTAGGATTAGTAGAGAATCTTGCAACTATACCAACTGCATGTGCTATATCAGGTCTAGTGTGTACAACATACATTATTTTACTAATCATAGATCTGTATAAGGTCTGATTTACCTTAGTTGTCTTGTCTTCCTTTTTCAATTTGCATCCGGTTTCCATAGGTGTTCCAACTGGTTCAGAGTCCTCCATTTTGAATATCTTCAGAACTTCTTTGTTGTATTTGGATTGTGTGATGTAGATGCCTTCATCCTGTTGTAGAATTTGTAAAACAAGAAAGAATTTGATCTCTCCAAACATTTACATTTCAAATTCTTTTCTCATTTCATCAGCAAATGACTTGCATAACATATCATTACCTCCAAATATGATATCATAAACAAATATCTCAGCAATCAAAGTCTTATCATTAGTATCTCCTTTCAAATACAAATAACTATTATCATTTGTTCTAACAAATCCAATACTAATGAGATAAGAGTGAATTCTTTCATACCATGCTCTTGGTGCTTGTTTCAATCCATACAAGGATTTGTGTAGTTTACAAACCATGTTTCTCTTTTTAGGATCAACAAACCCTTCAAGTTGTTCAATGTATACCTCCTCTTCTAGTATTCCATTCAGAAATAGAGATTTAACATCCATTTGGTATACTTTGAATCCTTTAAAAGAAGCATAAGAAAGTAGAATTCTTACTCCTTCTAGTCTAGAAATGGGTGCAAAGGTTTATCCATAGTCAATACCTTCTTCTTGTGCATACCCTTTGCATACGAGTCTTGCTTTGTTTCTTGTGACTTCTCCATTCTCATTCAGTTTGTTTCTTAAAATCCATTTGGTGCCAATGAAATTTTTGTCACTCAGTCTAGGTACTAATGTCCATGTTTTATTCTTCTCAATCTGTTCAATCTCTTCATTCATTGCACTAACCCATTCTTGATTCTCAAGTGCAACATTAACAGATTTAGGCTCAAAATCACAAATCAAACATCTATTGTTAAGTGACTTACTTCTTGTTCTCATTCCTTCTCTTTTGTCTCCAATGATCTGGTCCTATGGATGGTGTCTTCTGACATATTTAGCAAGTACATGTTTAGATCTCTGTTCTTCATTTTGATCTTCATTATCACTCGGTTCAGCATTGTGAGCATTTTCCTGATTCTCGGTGTGTGCAACCTGTTGCTAGGTTGCATTGTTTTGTCGCTCGGGGAAGGTGTCAGGTTCTTCAATGTAGACAAATCTGTTGTAATATTTAGGTTCCTTTATGCTTTCCTCATCATTTTTCTCAGCAAATTCATCCACTTTAATATATGCACTTTCAATAATTTTGTTAGAAGATTTGTTCAGACATTTATAAGCTTTACTTTTAGTAGAAAATTCTAGAAATATTCCTTCATCACTTTTAGAGTCAAGTTTCCCATTTCTATCATCTTTTAGTATATAACATTGACTTCCAAAAATTCTAAAGTAACTCTTATTTGGTGTGTATCCATACCATAGCTCATAAGGTGTCTTATTTGTGTCTTTCTTCAATTGAACTCTGTTTAGTGTATAGACAACATTACTTACAACTTCTCTCCAGAATGTTTGTGTGATGCCTTTTTCAATCCTCAATGTTCTGGCACAATAAACAATTGATCTATTCCTCCTTTCAGAAATCCCATTTTTCTGTGGTGTTCTCAGTGCAGAAACGTGTCTTGTAATCCCATGCTCATTACAAAATTTAGTGAATTCATCAGAAGTAAATTCTCATCCTCTATCTTAAACATTTCAGTTCTTTTCCACTTTGTTTTTCAACTTTAGCTTTATACCTATTATACACTAAATTTTGCACCCTTCTAAGCGCTTGAGCCTAACAATCTAGTATAACATGGAGATCACTTTTAGGTTGTGGGACCTCTGCTAACTGAAGTGAAGCCTTCGGATTCTAGGCCATTTCCTCTTGTATAATCACCTTATCTTCGTTTTAAACTTGAAAGTAAACTTGGGAGAAAAAGGGATAGAAGGAGAACTGAAGGGAAATGACTGAAAAGAAAATTATCATACTAGGTGATACACCAAAGGTAACATGAATTATAACACAGTGACAAAAAACTAGCATGAAACCATGAATCTAGCATAACACAACTTTCTTAATAGGCTTGCATAAGTATTTCATAGAGAGGTCTGAAATGAAAAGAGGCTATTCAAGGAAAGAAAATATTTCACAAACAATAGCATATTCAAAGAGATAGACACAGACTATGACCTGCAAACAGACATTCACTCTAGCAAATAGGCACATAAATGAGACAAAATGATAGGGGATTGAACAATATCCACAAGATCATCTAAATCAAATAATTCACAATAGTGCACAAAGATGCAGAAAGAAAGAGGGCTCAAGAACTCCAAGATTTCTCTAATATTAACCACTATATTATGATTCAAATAAGAGAAATACTGACAAGAAAATCTCAAGGATAGAGAAAATGTCACAGCAAACCTTTGCATAATCTGGAATTCAATGAGAAATTACAAACAAATGAAAAATTGAGGGTAGAGAGAATGCGACAGAAAATCTTGCATAAGATGAAAAACCTAGTACGAAAGCCTCTAAAACTACTTATATACAACCTCCCCTAGCACACAGGCTTAGGAGTCAATTCATCGATCAGTTAGGGAAGAATTAAGGTTGCAATAGATATTCAATATACAATATAGAAACCCTAAAATAGTCATGTCTGCCCAGTAATGCACTCGGGAAATATCTTAGAAGATTAGATATGGTTATGAATATATCTCTAGAATCACCATAAATTTGATCAGAATAAGTGGCAGACTCATCTACCCCATCTGAGACTGTCTTTATCGCCACCGCCTTGAGCCTCTGAAATCATATTTGAATATCTATTTATAACGGTCACAGGTGGCGCAGATGTCTATATCAAAAACTTAGAAAATGACCTGACTTCTTGTTTAAAACACAACCGTTGATCTATCTTTATCTTTATTCTATCTTCGAGCTCAGATCTGATCGTAGAAACGTGGCATCCTGGCGCAATGCCTTAAAGATTAAATATATTCATCTTGGCCATCAAGGGATTATTCCCACCATAAGATCTTCTTTACTTGCTATGTCTTTATCTTGTTTGTAAACCCAAGACCCTTGACGTCATCATTGCTACATGTCATCTCGGCGCAATGCCTTGATCGTTAGATCTTGAGCATCTTTGCATTGAGGCTTTACGCCTACCACTCGAACAAATGGGGTTTTCTTGAAGATTACGCTTAGATATGACCTTAGCCTTAAGTTTCCTTTGACTCATCTTTAACCTTAGGTGTCTGAAATCCTTTATGTCTCCAAGTCGCGAGATCATCTCTTTAACCCTGAGTTTATTGCGAGATCACACGCCAGCCACAAGATCAGACTCAAGATCAACGATCTGCACCAAATCTCTAAAATTTAAGAGCATATTCCTTTTCATTGCAAGATTATGAGAGAACCATAAGACCAAAACACGATCAATGGCTCAGATCATAACTTGACTTTAACTTTACTGCAACTCTGATTCATTTTGAGATCACGCGATTGAGCATATCTCTGAGTCTCCAAATGAATTCCTTAACCCTTGGTTTATCACAAGATCTAGCATGAGCCATAGGATTAGAACAACATCAATTATCTATGTGTGATCTTAGAACAAATAAATTAACCTCAAGTCCATTCGGAGATCATGCGACTGAAAGAAAACACAAACCAAACTTTAACTCTGAGTTTATCTAGAGATTGCGAGATAGACTAAGTTGCTGAATCTCCCAATGTTTTGAATATCTTTGGTTTCATCACGAGACTTAGCACACAAAACATAATCAAAATCAAATCAACGGCCTGTGCTAAATATCCAGATGGAAAGAACATATTCCTTTTTCTTTTGAGATCACGAGACTAAGGGCCGCACTAAGTCACTGAATGAGATGGAATATTCCCTCCAGGTTGCGAGATTAAGAGATAGCCAAGGAAAAATTTAATGCACACATGACATATAAATCACTTAAGTCACTAAAAAAAGTAACTTGAAATTAGAAAATGTTATGAACAAGCTAGGGTTTAAGAGATTTTTAGGATTTTTTTGCATGAATTAGGTCTTTAAGACACAAACAAGGGGTAAAACCAGTGACTTAGAAATATGCAGATAGTGAGGCAAAGACAAGGAAATATGACAGAAACCATACAAGTTGGTTCTACCCTTATGGGAGCCTCATTTACTCCACTTGTAGCCAAATTTGGACAGGACGGGAAAATTTGGGTAACATTTTTGGCAATTTCTGCTGGATGTCAGCCTGCTAGACATACAAACTAGTGGCCTTATGACATTCTATTGGGAAAGGAGTTTTCATTGAGCACACAAAAAAATTCTGGGAGGCAGGAGGATTGAAACCAGGAGGAGGAAACAACATGCCAAAAAAGGAAAGGAGCTATACAAATAGAAGCAACTAACTGTGCAAAGCACTTGGAAGAAAGAAAGGAAACTAACCTAATCTAAACTAACTAGTATAGAAAACTCATCAAACAAAACCATTCACCGGATGGCTAAAATAGCTACCTTTCCTCCTGAGGATATCTTGCATTGAGCACATAAGGATAGTTACCGAGACATGAGGCACATAAAAGTATGTCAGAAAGTATAGAACCGCCTCTTGAAAAATGGGTTCAAGCTTACTTACCTCAAATTGTTCATATGAGGATGCCTCATTAAACTCTTCTTGGGCCAAGTATCTGATGGGGCAACTTCTTGAAAGTCTAAAATCATAACTTTCCTTGTTATTTTATGAATCTTCATGGTTGTCTTTCATTATAAATAGCCATGTCAACTCTTCTTCCATGGTCAGGGGACTATCATCTTTATTAAACAAGCTAAGAGTTCATCAAAACTATCAACTTTCTGAAGGCCTTTAGGAACAACTGGTTTCCTATCATCAAGCTCCACACACAAAACCTCTTTGATGCTCTCCAAACAATATTATCCAAGGTTTTTGTCAAATTCTGCATATTGGAAAGCTTCCTCTTTGATTGCAAGTTCATGAACTAGTTTGTCATCATAATGGCTTACTCCCTCCAGCTGTTGCAAAATTGCAGAAGTGGTCATGACCCTATCTTTCTCATCCCACTCAACAAAACTAGGCAACTCATCAAATAAAGACATGGAATCTTCCTATTTGTCAATCCCTTGCTGATGGTGATCCTTAAATCCTAATTGACCTTCAGCCATAGGTAATGACATGTCTTCTTCTCCAACAAAAAGGGAAGCTCATCAAAACTACCAACCAAGAGCTCATATTGAGCATCGATCTCCATTTCTTCACCTTGTTGTCCCGACTTGTCACAGTCATCACTCAACACTGACACCTCTGATTTTATCTCCTCTTCATCACATGAAGGCTCATCTACCACAAGTTCTTGCTTTGATGCTTTACTAGTATCCTTGAAAAGACTTGGCATTTGACAGCCAGGAGGTGAAGTCCAAAAATGTTGCCATGGAAGCTTAGTTGTTAATAATAACTAAGAGGGGGGGTGAATCAGTGGCCTCAAAAATTAATCCTTAAATCAACCCTTTAAACTTATAACCACAAATTATATCTGAAGTTATCTTCTGTCCTACAAGATGAATACCATGAAATACTTATATCAATTTACTACTTGTTGGATTGCTCTGTCAAACCTTTTTTTGTGTGTTTACCGCTAAGCAGTCATCTATTTACGAAAATACAATAAATATGCAGAGTATACCGATAGATTCAGAATCAAATATGTAAGATACAAAATAGTAAGAAATGAATCATACACACATAACACAGATTTTTAACATGTAAACCTTGTTAAGGGAAAAAACCACTGGGACCGGTACCTCAAATTTTTACTCTTCTGAAGTGAGCCCTGTTAAGAGCCAACCCTGTTAAAGGTTACAAACACACTGTTAAGTGTGACCTTGTTAGAGGATTTTATACATATAGGTTGTCACTTAGTATCGGGCATCTATTGCTACCATCCTTGAACCAACCTTTTTCTCAGACTGTCAATAGGTATCGGGCAAGTCCAATGCTACTTTCATGAATCAACCTTTTTGGAACTCCTTGAGATGTACCTCAATATATAGAAGACTGTTAAGTCCTGCTCAGTTAAGAGACTTGATGCTTCAATGGTTAAACTAAAACACTATGACCTGTTCATATTGCAACTTGAATTGCAGATTTTCAGATCTATTTAAGTACATTACCTCTTTGACCAATGTATCAATTCAATCCTTTGTGCTCCATACTTTCTACTCTGTGATGCTATGCTCACTTTTTGTCGGTGTCTGCAGAATTCCTTAGCTCTCCCTTTAGCTTGTTTGATCAGTACTACATGAAGTTGTTCTTCATCAGTTTCTCTCCAGCGTCCTCTATTTTTATTCACTCCCCTTCATCCCTCTTTTAAAATGAATTAAGCTTGTCTCTTATATAGACATAATATTCATTATTTCTTGGTTCTTGATTCTTGGTGTGATAAACAATCCATCCAATTATATTTAAAGCATAACTCCTGATTTGTCTCGTAGATATCTTCTTGACAAATGTATAAATTAGCTTTAAATCAATCACTTATCTCTGGTTGAATAAAACAAAGTAGACAACTAGTTAAGTCTATAATTAGCTCTGCCAGCTAGATATTTTTTCATTTTCTAAACTCTCTTTTCTGTCGGTCCACTACAGTTAGTTGTCAGTGACAACTGACTGTTCCATCGGTGAGACTTCAGTTAGCTTCGCGATCTCCGTCTGTCGGGAAACACTAAAATTCTTCCCGTTGGGTTACTTTGTGTCTTTCTTGTCGGTGAACACTATAACTCTGCTCATCAGTAATGTTGCACATTTCCTCATCAATCAACACTGTGACTTTGTTCTTTTACTCTGACCGTCGGGTGCACTCTTTCGGTGTATACAGTCACTTAGTGAATACTTGACTTGATTGCATTACTGATTAGCATAGCCTTGATTCATGAGTTCTTTGAAGTCTTTGGCAGTATCTCCATGACCATACATATTATATCAAGTTGACATCAATGAAAATACAATACATTAACTGATTTAATGCCTTGCATGATCATCAACTTAACATCTTCAAACATTCAATCGGTTACATGTCATCAATCTCTCCCTTTGGCATTGATGGCAACATACTATATTATCACACTATACTATTTCTAATACAATATGAAATACAAATCTAATACTTATAAGATAGGAATGAAGTCTTTCATACCAGGCTCGGGGTGCTTGTTTTAATCCATACAAGGCTTTGTGTAGTCTACATACCATGTTTCTCTTGTCTGGATCTACAAACCCTTCTGGTTGCTCAATGTATACCTCTTCTTCAAGTATTCCATTTAGGAATGATGACTTGACATCCATTTGATATACCTTGAATCCTTTGAATGCAGCATAAGAAAGTAGTATTCTTACACCTCCTAGCCTAGCAACGGGTGCAAAGGTCTCTCCATAGTCAATTCCTTCCTCTTGTGCATACCCCTTGCATACTAGTCTTGATTTGTTTCTTGTGACTTCTCCATTCTCATTTAGCTTATTTATGAATATCCATTTAGTAACGATGACATTCTTGTCATCTGGTCTTGGCACAAGTGACCATGTCTTTTTTTTCTCAATCTACTCAATTTCATCATTCATATCACTTATCCATTCTTCATTATCAAGTGCAACATTGATAGATTTTGGCTCAAACTCACAAATTAAACAAATTGTGTTTAGAGACTCACTTCTTGTTCTTGTACCAGCTTTCTTATCTCCTATGATCTGGATCTCTAAATGATTCCTTCTTACATATCTTGCAAGTACAGGTACAACTCTTTGTCTATCAGCTTGATCATCATTTTGTTCTTCATCACCTTGAACATTATTTTGATCATTATCCTGACCGTCGGTATTAGCAGCTTGATTGTCGGTTACAACATTCTGTTGCTCTGGAATTAAGCACTGTTGCTCGGGTAGAGTGTTGGGTTCCTCAATGTAAGTAAACCTATTGTAGTCCTCTGGTTCTTTAGTGCTTTCCTTTTCATTCTTCTCTACAAATTCATCTATCTTTACATTTGCACTTTCAACAATTTTGTTAGAGGCTTTATTGAGACATTTATAAGCCTTGCTCTTGGTAGAATACCCTAGAAATATTCCTTCATCACTCTTGGGGTCAAGTTTTCCATTTCTACCATCTTTTAAGATATAACTTTGACTGCCAAAATTTTTGAAATAACTTACATTGGGTTTGTATCCATACCATAGCTCATAAGGTGTCTTTTTGGTGTCTTTCTTCAATTGTACTTTGTTCAATGTGTAAACAACAGTACTGACAACTTCCCTCCAGAACATTTGGGTGATTCCTTTCTCTATCATCAGTGTCCTTGCACAATCAACTATGGATATGTTCCCTCTATCAACAATTCCATTCTGCTGTGGTGTTCTCGGTGTAAAGACCTATCTTTTGATTCCATGCTCATTACAAAATTTAGTGAATTCATCTGAAATAAATTCCCCTCCTCTGTCTGATCTTAAGCATTTTAAATCCTTACCACTTTTCTTCTCAACCATTGCTTTATACCATTTAAACATCTTAAATGCTTCTAATTTATCTTTTAGAAACATGTCTGTCATCATTCTAGAGTAATCATCAACAAAGAGAATAAAATATTTGTCTCCATAATAACTCTTTGTCCTCATAGGTCCACATAAGTCAGTATGGACTAATTCTAGAGTTGCATTAGATGTATGGGTTTTGCTTTTAAAACTAGACTTTGTTATTTTACCTTTTTGACAATTCTTACACATGATGTTGTCGGGCTTGGTCATCGTCTGTAAGCCTCTAACATTTCTCTTTTTGCTAATATTTATCATGTTTTCAAAATACACATCACACAATCTTTTGTGGCACAACCATATGTCTTCATTTGTAGAAATCAAACAAGTGGTGTCAGTATCATTCAGATAGAATAAGTTACCTTTTGTCTGCTCACCGGTACCAATCAGATTTCCTAATTTATTGAAGATCTTTTCCTTCTTATTTTCAAATGCTACTTTGTGACCTGAATTATTCAACTCAGAAACACTCAATAGATTATAATTCAATCCATTTACCCAATAAGCATTTTCACATTTTATCTGGTTATTCAACATTATTCTTCCTCTACCTTCAATTGGACAAGGTGTATCATTACTCATTCTTACTAAACCACCTTTATAGTATTCAAAAGTCTCAAACTTTTTCTTATCACCAATCATATGGTGAGTGTAGCCACTATCTATAATCCAAACATAATTTTTTCTAACTTTAGATATGAGATTTGTTTCTACATACCTTTCTTCATCACCATCTGAATCATCTTTTACTGCTACAAACACCATCTCGATGTCTTCATCAGATTCGGTGTCAGTGTCATCATCTTTGCATTTTTCTAGGTAACTGTCCTTATTTCCTTTGTCCTTATAGTCTCAAATATCTCTTCTTTCTGATTGTCGATAGCTTCTGTAATCACCTCTATCAGACTTCTTTTCAAATGATTTGTCATTACTTCTGCCATCTTTTCTTCTGTTAGTACATCTTGCAGCAAAGCGTCCAATTTCTTTGCTATTAAAACAAACAAGTGGTAATTTACCTTTGTATTTACCTTTGCCTCTCTACATTCTTCTAGCCATAAGTGCTTCAATTTCATCAAGATCATCTTCTTCACTTTCACTATCACTATCTTTTCTCATAGGGTTTTTATGACTTGATTTACTTATTCTCATAGAAGTTTTGAATGCAAACTCTATATTTGGTAAGACAATATTATCAAAGTTATTCATCTCAAATGAAATCAGTCTTCCAATCAAACTGTCTAGAGTAACATTGCTATTTGCTACTGCTCTCATTTCTTCAATGACATATACTCTAATATCATAAGTAGGAAGTAAGGTTCTTATAATTTTACTTACCACTGTATCTTCTTCTAGTACACCTCCAACTCCTCGGATAGCATTGACTACCTCTTTGATTCTTGTGCTGTACTAAGTGATGTTTTCACCTTCTTTCATTTTGAGATCATCAAAATTTCCTCTAAGGATTTCTACCTTGGCTCTCAAAACATTCTTGTCACCACCATGTACAAGCTTCAATTTGTCCCACATCTGCTTTACAGTTTTGCAGTTTTTGACATCTTCAAATTCAGCATCGGAGAGTGAGGAAGCAAGCTCTATCATCATGCCATTGTGTTCATGCTTCTCTCTCATTTTTTCAACTGTTGGTGCTCTTGTGGGCAACACATATTCAGTTTCTAAGTATTGAGTAACATCATTACCAATACCTGATAAGTGGAGTCTTATTCTGCTCTTCCATGAAGCAAAATTATCATTCTTCAACTTGGGCACATCTTGTCTGTTCATCTTGTGATCTTTAGCTTAGGTCTTGAAACCTTCCTTTCTAAGCACACAAGATCTGATACCAATTGTTAGTAATAACTGAGGAGGGGGGGGGGGGGGGGGGGGATNGGGGGGGTGAATCAGTGGCATCAAAAATTAATCCTTAAATCAGCCCTTTAAACTTATAACCACAAATTATATCTCAAGTTATGTTTTGTCCTACAAGATGAATACCATGAAATACTTATATCAATTTACTACTTTTCAGATTTCTTTGTCAAACCTTCTTCTATATGTTTACCGATAAGCAGTCATCTATTTACCGAAATACAGTAAATATATAGAGTATACCGATAGATCCAGAATCAAATATGTAAGATACAAAACAATAAAGAAATGAATCATACACACATAACACATGTATTTTTAACTTGGAAACCTTGTTAAGGGAAAAAACCACTGGGACCGGTACCCCAAATTTTCACTCTTCTAAAGTGAGCCCTGTTAAGAGCCAACCCTGTTAAAGGTTACAAACACAATATTTAGTGTGACCTTATTAGAATATTTTATACATATAGGTTGTCACTTAGTATCAGGCATTTATTGCTACCATCCTTGAATCAGCCTCTTTCTTAGAATATCAATAGGTATCGGGCAAGTCCAATGCTACTTTCATGAATCAACCTTTTTGGTACTCCTTCAGATGTACCTCAATATATAGAAGACTGTTAAGTCCTGCTCGGTTAAGAGACTTGATGCTTCAATGGTTAAACTGAAACACTATAACCTGTTCATTTTGCAACTTGAATTGTAGATTTTTAGATCTATTTAAGTACATTACCTCTTTGACCAATGTATCAATTCAATCCTTTGTGCTCCATAATTTCTGCTCTGTGATGCTGTGCTCATTGTTTGTCGGTGTTTGTAGAATTCCTTAGCTCTCCCTTCAGCTTGTTTGATCAGTACTGCATGAAGTTGTTCTTCATCAGTTTCTCTCCAACATCCTCTATTTTTATTCACTCCCCTTCATCCCTCTTTTAAAATGAATTAAGCTTGTCTCTTATATAGACATAATATTCATTTTTTCTTGGTTCTTGATTCTTGGCATGATAAACAATCCAACCAATTAGATTTAAAGCATAACTCTCGATTTGTGTTGTAGATATCTTCTTGACAACTGTACAAATCAGCTTTAAATCAATCACTTATCTCTGGTCGAATAAAACGAAGTAGACAACTAGTTAAGTCTATATTTAGCTCTGCCAGCTAGATATTT
Organism: Thuja plicata; assembly: GCA_018584345.1. NCBI lineage: Eukaryota > Viridiplantae > Streptophyta > Pinopsida > Cupressales > Cupressaceae > Thuja > Thuja plicata. The sequence continues at coordinate 60,478 of MU214659.1, read as the reverse complement.
TGTCATTTTATGAACTCTCTATTCTGTCAGTCACCACTGTAGTTAGTTGTTGGTGACAACTGACTAATTCGTCAGTGAGACTTCAGTTATCTTCATGATCTCCGTCCGTCGGGCAACACTGAAGTTCTGTCCATCGAGTTACTCTGTCTTGCTTGTCGGTCAACACTGTAACTCTGCTCGTCAATAATGCTGTGCATTTCTTCGTCGGGCAACACTGTGACTTTGTTCTTTTACTCTGACCATCAGGTGCACTCCGTCAGTGTATACAGTCACTTAGTGAATAATTGAATTTTATGCATTACTGATTAGCATAGCCTTGATTCATTAGTTCTTTGAAGTCTTTGGCAGTATCTCCATGACCATACAGATTATATCAAGTTGACATCAATGAAAATACAATACATTAATTGATTTAATGCCTTGCATGATCATCAACTTAACATCTTCGAACATTCAATCAGTTACATGTCATCATCAGTATCTTGAGAGATCTGAGGTGTCTCTTGGGATAGACAATTCTCTTGAACAAAATGCTCTTGTAGAGTGGTGGACTGAAACTCCTCAAGTATAATCTCTTGGAAAGAATGTTTTCCCTTGAAACTTGGGAAGCTAAAATTAGATGATTCAGATGGAGACATAGAAGGCATACCTTTTTTTAAGCTTGGGAAATTGAAGACCCTGTCCTTCAACTGCCACTCCTTTGTAACCAGCTCTCTTTGATGACTTTCCACAATAGCTTGCTGCATTTCCATCCCAGGGAGACATGTTTGACAAGCTACTACTTCTTGCTACAATACCTATGACTTCTCTCCAATAGGAAACTCATAGTTCATGAAAACAGGTGAATAATTTGGAGTTTCCTTCCCAAAGAATGGGTTTGAGTGACAGCCAACTGCTAAAGTGTTTTGTGTTGGGACTATCTTCCTGATTGGATTGTAAGGATGAAATGACCTCTTTCTCAAATTCTGCCTTTGACCTTGATAATTTTCTTGATATTGTGGTCTTATTTATTGATAGGATTGTCCTTGAGCTTGGTACTACTGGTCAAGACCTTGATTTTGTTCTTCCACATTGATCAACTCATTATTCATTGACTGCAATAAGCTCTTCATTTCTTGTTGACTATTTCTTAATTCTTTTAGCTCTTGGGAATGGTATGCTTTTAACTCCTTACTGCTTGAACTATCTTGAGGTGCTTCTAGATAGTAGGTATAGGAGTGAATGGAGGAATATGTAAAGGCATTTTTTGCTGAATAACAAGGGAGATAGGCATGGGTGGCCTTGGGGTTATCATACCAACCTGAATTAGCAATTTTTCTGCCCTATCAACTACATCAAAATCCCGGGGTAATGAAGTACCTCCCAAAGACTGAATTATGACAGATGTATCGCTATTCAATCTTTTCAAGAAATATAGAAAAGCACAATCTGCTGAAGGCCTTATATTAACAGGAATCCTATTCCATGTTTTGAGAAATCTACCATTAAAATCTATTATCTGTTCTTGAGGGGCTCTCTTGATAATCCATATTTTCTCTACTAGAGATAAAGATTCTAACTTATCCTCAGAGTATTTATTAAGGAATTATCTGAGTCTATCCCATGAATTAATGGAGCCAACTACTAGAGTTCTAACCTATTCTAGGGCTTTACCCTTAAAAGAGGCCACCAAAAAATTGGCAGCCACATCTTCCTCAGTGATATTATGTATACTACAGATGGTAGCCACATCTTTTATGTGCTCATACACTGTTATTTGGCTTTCACCTGTGAACGAAGGTATACTTTTTAGTGCTGCTAGGGGTACATCATTGTGTTGGGAAAAATTTAATGGACTACCCTGATTAAAGGGTACAAATGCAAATTGTCTTGCCATAACAGGGATCTGTTTTTCCCATAAGCTTTATTAGGACTAGATCTTTTTTTTCTTAACACCAATGGAGTTTCCATATATGCTTTGAAGAGAAACCTCTTTAGGTCAGTACTATGTAATAAACATATCAGAGATGACATAGTTAACATTGAAACTTCTTTTGTTTTCCCACCGGGCGTGCCAAAATTGTTATACAATAAATTTTGCACCCTGCTAAGCGCTTGAGCCTAACAATCTAGTATAACATGGGAATCACTTCTAGGTTGTGGGACATCTTCTAACTAAAGTGAAGCCTCCGGATTCTAGGCTGGTTCCTCTTGGATAATGTGCCAGAATTTTTATACACTAAATTTTGCACCCTGCTAAGCGGTTGAGCCTAACAATCTAGTATAACATGGGAATCACTTCTAGGTTGTGGGACCTCTACTAACTAAAGTGAAGCCTCTGGATTCTAGGCCAGTTCCTCTTGGATAATCACCTTATCTACTTTTTGAACTTGAAAGTAAACTTGGGAGAAAAAGAGATAGAAGGAGAACCGAAGGGAAATGACTGAAAATAAAATTATCCTACTAGGTGATACACCGAAGGTAACATGAATTATAACACAATGACCAAAAAATAGCATGAAACCCTGAATCTATCAGAACACAACTTTCTGAATAGGCTTGCATAAGTATTTCATAGAGAGGTCTGAAATGAAAAGAGGCTATTCAGGGAAAGAAAAGATTTCACAAATAATAGCATATTCAAAGAGATAGACACAGACTATGACCTGCAAAAAGACATTCACTCTATAAAATAGGCACATAAATGAGACAAAATGATAGGGGATTGAGCAATATCCACAAGATCATCTAAATCAAATCATTCACAATAGTGCACAAAGATGCAGAAATAAAGAGGGCTCAAGAACTCCAAGATTTCTCTAATATTAACCACTATATTATGTTTCAAATAAGAGAAATACAGACAAGAAAAGCTCGAGGCCAGAGAAAATGTCACAAAAAACCTTTGCATAATATATAATTCAATGAGAAGTTACAAACAAATTAAAACCCGAGGGCAGAGAGAATGCCACATAAAATCTTGCATAAGTTGAAAAACCTAGCTACGAAAGCCTGTAAAACTACTTATATACAACTTCCCCTAGCACACAAGCTTGAGAGACAATTCATTGATCAGTTAGGGAAGAATTAGGGTTACAATAGATATTCAATAAATATTACAAAAACCCTAAAATAGTCATGTCTTCCCATCAATGTACTCAAGAAATATCTCAGAATATTAGATATGGTTATGAATATATCTCTAGATTCACCATAAATTTGATTAGAATAAGCGATAGACTCATCTACCCTGTCTGAGAATGTCTTTATCGCCACTAGCTTGAGCCTCTGAAATAGAATTTGAATATCTGAATATCTGTTTATAATGGTCATAGGTGGCACAAATGTCTATATCAACGGCTCAGAAAATGACCCGACTTCCTATTTGAAATACAATTGTTGATCTATCTTTATCTTTATTCTATCTTCGAGCTCAGATCTGATCGTAGACACATGGATTCCTGGCACAATTCCTTAAAGATTAAATATCTTCATCTTTGGCATTGAGGGATTATGGCCATCGTCAGATCTTCTTTACTTGCTGTATCTTTATCTTGTCTATAAACTTGGGACCCTTGACTTCATCAATGCCACATGTTATCTTGGCGCAATGCCTTGATCATTAGATTTCAAGCATCTTTGTATTGAGGCTTTAAGCCTACCACTCGATCAAATGAGACTTGCTCGAAGATCACCCTTAGTTCTGAGATCACATGCCAGCCACACAATCAGAATCAAGATCAATGATCTGTGCCAAATCTCTGGACTTTAAGAGCATATTCCTTTTCATTGCGAGATTATGAGAGAACCATAAGATCAAAACATGATTAATGGCTCAGATCATAACTTGACTTTAACTTTACTGCAACTCTGATTCATTCTGAGATCAAGAGACTAAGCGTATTTCTGAGTCTCCAAATGAATTCTTTGACCCTTGGTTTATCACGAGATCTAGCGCGAGCCATAGGATTAGAAAAATATCAACGAGCTGTGCATGATCTCAGAACAAATAACTTAACCTCAAGTCCATTTAGAGATCACGCGACTGAAAGAAAACACAAAACAAACTTTAACTCTGAGTTTATCTAGATATTGTGAGATAGACTGAGTTGCTGAATCTCCCAATGTTTTGACTAACTCTAGTTTCATCATGAGACTTAGCGCACAACACATGATCAAAATCAAATCAACGGCTCGTGCTTAATCTCTAGATGGAAAGAGCATATTCCTTTTTCTTTTGAGATCACGAGACAAAGGGCCGCGCTAAGTCGCTGAATGAGATGGAATATTCCCTGCGGGTTACGAGATTAAGAGATAGCCAAGGAAAAAGTTAATGTGCACATGAAATATAAATCACTTAAGTCACTCAAAAAATTAGCTTGAAATTAGAACATGTCATGAATGAGTTAGGGTTTAAGATATTTTTAGGGTTTTTGCATGAATTAAGTCTTTAAGACATGAAGAAGGGGTAAAAATAGTGATTTAGAAATATATAGAGATCGAGGCAAAGACAAAAAAATATGATATAAAACCTACAAGTTGGTATCTACCCTTGTGGGAGCCTCATTTACTCCACTTGCAGCCAAATTTGGATAGGATGGGAAAATTTGGGTAACAATACCATTTGAACATCTTAAATGCTTCAGATTTCTCTGTTAAGAACATGACAGTCATCATCCTAGAATAATCATCAACAAATAGAATAAAGTATCTATCACCATAATAGCTATTTTTTTCTCATTGGTCCACGTAAGTCAGTATGGAAGAACTCCAGAATAGCATTAGATGTGTAGGTTTTTGTCTTGAAACTAGACTTTGTCATTTTTCCTATTTGACAATTCTTGCACATAACATGGTCAGGCTTTGAAATACTCGGTAAGCCTCTCACTTTTATTTTCTTACTTATCTTAACCATGTTGTAAAAATTCACATGACATAACATTTTATGCCACAACCAAATGTCTTCATTTCTAAGCAATAAACAAGTGGTCTAAATACTTTCACGATAGAATAGATTACCTTTTGTTTTTTCATGAGTACCGATCAAATTTCCTATTCCATTATAGATCATTTCCTTTTTGTTCTCAAATGAAACTCGGTGTCTTGTGTTGTTTAGCTATGAAACACTCAATAAATTATAGTTAAGTCCTTTCACCCAATATGCATTTTCGCATCTGATCATTTTATTCAACATGATGGTACCTTTTCCTTCAAATGGGCAAGGTGAGTCATTACCCATCCTAACTAATCCACCATTATAATATTCAAAAGTCTCAAAATTTTCTTTATCTCCAGTCATGTGATGAGTACAACCACTATCAATAATCCAGACATCATTTTTGCTAACTTTAGATATGAGTGTTGTTTCAACATACCTTTCTTCTTCGTCTAAATCATCCTTCATAAAAACAAATACTACCTCAATATCTTCATCAGAATCAATGCTATAATTTTTAGCTTTGTTCTCAAATAGGTAAAAAGATTTCTTGCCTTTGTCCTTGTAATTTTGGTTATCTCTTCTGTAAGAGTGTCGGTTGCTTCTGTAGTCTCGGTCATCACTTCTGTCATACTTCTTTTCATAAGATCTATCATTATTTCTTTCATCATTTCTCTTGTTAGGGCATCTAGTAGCAATGTCCAATTTCTTTGCAATTAAAATAGACCAATGGTAATTTACCTTTATATCTTCCTTTACCTCTATGTAATCTCCTAGCCATTAGTGCTACAAGTTCATCAAGTTCTTGTTCATAACTATCACTGTCACTATCATTTCTCATAGTGTGTTTTTCAGAGAAGACTTGAATGCAGACTCAATAGTAGGTAAGACACTGTTGTCATAGTTGTTCATCTCAAATGAAATAAGTCTACCAATCAAACTATCAAGAGTAACATTGTTACTAGCTACTGCTCTCATTTCTTGAATTGCGGATGCTCTAATAGCACAAAAAGGCAGTAAGGTTCTTAGAATTTTACTTACAACTGTTCCTTCATCAAGTACTCCTCCTACTCCATGGATAGTATTAACAACTTCTTTTATTCTGTCACTGTACTGAGTGATGTTCTCTCCTTCTTTCATTCTCAGGTCATCAAACTTTCCTCTTAGGATTTCATCTTTAGCTCTCAGCATGTTTACATCTCCTCCTTGTACTAGCTGGATTTTGTTCCACATTTTCTTTATAGAGGTGCCTGGTTTCACATCTTCTAATTCAACATCAGTTAGAGAAGAAACAAGTTCTATCATCATAGAATTGTGTTCATGTTTCTCTCTCAATTGATCAACAGTCAGAGGCCTAGTAGGTGCAACATATTTAGTATCCAAGTGTTGTGTGACATCATTTCCAATACCTAATAGATGAAGTCTTATCCTACTTTTCCATGATTCAAAGTTGTCTTTGTTCAACTTAGGCACATCCCTTTTACTCATCTTGTGATATTTAGCTTAAGTCCCTTTAAAATTTTCTTCTAAGCACAGAAGCTCTGATACCAATTGTTAGAATAACTGAGAGGGGGTGGGGGGGGGGGGGGGGGGGGNGGGGTAATCAATGGCCTTAAAAACAATTCCAAAAATCCAACCAAAAACTTACATCTCAAATATAATACCCTCTAGTTATCTTACAGTCCCCAATCATCAATATGTATGCCATAAATAATTCTAACAAATATAAATTGCTCGATAAGATATACTATTTATCTTTTCTAGACTTTACCGAATAACAACAAATAAAATTAGTGTTAACCGACCAATCCAGTTTCAATAATGTGTAAAGAAAAATATCAATGCAATGAAACATATACACATTTGACACATATTTTAATGTGGAACCCAATATGGGAAAAACCACCTGGGACCGGTACCCCAAAATATTTTCACTCTTCTGAAGTGAGCTCAGTGAAGAGACAACCATGTTAAAGGTTACAATACACACTGTTAAGTGTGACATTATTAGAGGATTTAAAACCAACAATTTGTCTTTTGACCTAGCACTCACTATGCTGTCAACAAGAAAACCTTTTGATACTCTTGAGTATCTCAATACAATAAGGGCTGTTAAATCCCACTCAATTAAGAGATTTTTTGAATCAATGGTTAAACTGATATAGTAAATGATCTGTTCAAAATACAAATTTAACTTGCAAATATTCAGATCTATTATTAGTCCAATAATGCCTCTCTGATCAATATACAATTTAGTTCCTCTGCTTTCATTCTTTATTCTTCTCGGTGAATGCTCTGTCCTCTGTTGCTCAATGTCTGCAGAATTCCTTGGGTCTGTTCTTCAACTTGTATGATCATATCTGCATGAAGAATTATATCTTTACACAAATTATACTCAACATTCCTCTCTTGCTAATGAATTCCTTGTCTCTTTATATAGACATGATTATCCGCTCAATCTCCTTGTTTTTTTCATAGATCACTTCTTGATCCGTAAAACTCGTCATGCTTTTCTTTATCCTGTAAAGCTCTGCTTTAGTTTTATTCTGTAGATCTCTCCTTTATAACTGTGAATAAAACATGCTTTAAATCTTCTTCTTTTCTTTAGCTTAACTAATCATTGATAATAAAGCAATCAATCAATCAATCCCTAAATATAGCTCTACCAAGTAATTTTTCCATTCTTTAACTTCAATTCTGATCGGTCGTCAACTCCAGTTATGCTCGGTAACAACTTCAATTATGCTTGGTAATTAGCTCTTGCTTGGTAACACTTTCTTGGTTACTGCGGTTCTCGGTATACACTGTGAACTACTCGGTGTTCACTGTCATTCAGTGTATACAGACCTGATTTGCATTCACTTTTGCAGCTCGGTGATCATCAACTTATCATCTTCAAACATTTAATCAGTTATAGTTCATCACTTTCACTATTTAAGGGCTTTAGATCTACATTTATAGTACAATATATTACTACAAATATTTCTAGGTTTTTAATGTGTTAATTTCATTCATATTCATTTTATTTCAGGGTTTAATAAATTCATTCTTGACTATGTAATTTTTTTTTCCATTAGAGCCTCCCTTAGCTATACTGTTAGTGTTTAATTTTAGACCTGACATACAATGGATATTTTAATGTTAGTTTTAACTTTAAAATATAGTTTTAAGATATTTATGCAACAAGCTACTCAATCCTAAACTTTTTGTGAGTATTATTTTAATCTCTAACATGACCTCCTAATCCAATAAGATTAGGATCTAATTTGATGCTTATTTTGAGAACAAACAAGCCAATCAAGATTATAACCATTAGGCTTATCTATCTAACTAAAGTTTTACAATTCAATATTTCTAGCTTAGACATTGTTGAAAATCCAATACACCTAGCCAATATGTTTCACATTTTGTCTTCAACAAGCCATGTGGAATATGATTTTTACAAATTGTTAGTGTTGAAGTTGCTTCATGAATAGTTGTCAGGGCATTTATAGATTCTTATCCTTTTCTAATATAGTAACCCATTTTCCACTATTATCCCTTCCACTACCACTAATCATCCTTATAGTGCCACCCATATCTCTACTAATATATCAGCACACAGTTTCTTTCATTTTTCCACCTTTCAACCTCTAAATGGCCTTCATCCCAATGGTGCTCTCCTTGAGATAGTTGCATCTCATATGATGAATTACACTTATATGCCTATTTATCACTACCCAACCAACTACCAACCCTCTTTGTTGTGAAACTAGTACATCCACCACTCTATCTCATTTTATATTTATCCCTCATTCTACCACTTCATCCTTCCCTTATAAATGCATTCATTATATTACCTCTTTTATGTGTCTCTAACCTACCACTTTTTCCATCTATGTTGCCTCTTACACACATTATTTCACATGCCATAGTGCCCTCAACCATAACTAGTTACTCTAATATCCTCCACCTTAGACAAGCTAGTTCACAAGATAGATCTTGAGAAAAAAGAGAGTGACTACTAATGAAAATGAACAAGAAAGTGACGAATTAAAGGATGTTGGACATACACCACTATCATATAAATTTTTATATACACCCCCTCACTGTTGGATTTATGGTACCATAATTTTTAATATAATATGGTAAAGGTAACCAAACACAAATTTGAGATCCTTTAAATTGCATGTGTAGGATTTCTATATGAGGATTCTAGCATTCCTTATATCCACTTGATGGTTTAGTATAACTAAATTAACTTCCATGACTTAAGGGATAAACCATCCTGTACTAAGAAATATCTAATGGATAATAAGATGCATTTTTTAGTAGGATTTGAGAAATACAAATCCATAGAACCCGAATACACCTACATGCAAATAACCTGTTACAGGAGAGAAGCTGAATGGATGAAAAAATAGAACTCAAAAAGTACTCAAAATGTGAGAGCAAAAATATATTCTGAATTAATTAAACAATAATTACAAGTTTGACCTTAAAAAGGTGAGCAAAACCTTGAAGGGGATAAAAGCTAGGTTGCACATTAATAATTAATAAAAGAATTAATTATTAATGCACTTAAGAGAAAGCTTAAGCACTAAAGAGTAATAAAACAACTTAACTAATTAAATCAACATGATTTAATTAATAAGTGATTACTCTAACACCCCCCTTAAGCTAAGCGTAGGGGGTAAGCTAACCTAGCACAACTATGAAAGCAGGAAATGGGTCCCGACAACAAGGCTTGATCAGGTACCCAATACAAGGAAATCTCAGTAAACCAGAGACAAAGGAGAAAACCCAGTGGGAAAAACCCCTCTCCAAAAGGAGATAGAAAAATGTTGAAAATAAATGGCTCAAGAGACTCTCTCAAGACCATAAGTACAACCAGCCCCTCATGTGAGATGGATGGGACACCAAAGCCTCCCCAGAATGAAGAAACTCCTATCACAATGGTAGATGCCTGATGTAGATGTTATACACTGAATTTGCGCCTCTGATCTCAAGCTCTCTTGGTCTTGATAATCCAGTATAACAAGGGAATCATCTCAAGGTTGTGGGACCTTATGCTAACCGAGATGAGACCTCCAGGTTCTAGG
>MU214659.1:11192-41456 GCA_018584345.1 Thuja plicata | reverse complement strand
TGAAGTATACCCACAAAACATCTAAATCAGATCAAACACAATAACACACAGACTTACAAAAAATGAGAGGAACTAGGAACCCCAATGTCCATTAATAACATTCATAAGCTTTGATCCAATAAGAGATAATACAAACAAGGAAGCATAGGGATATGAAGAATTATCACAAAGTACCTCCAACAGTTTGCATGATCAATGAGAAGATTACAGAATGTAAAAGCTAGAGGGCAGAAAGAATGCCTCAGATAACTCCTGGAAAGAACAAATTCTTTTTACAAAGTGCCAACTCCTGAGCACTAAGGCTCTCAAAAAACTTTAAATACCTCCAATGCACGTAGGCAGGAGCTCCAAAACCTAACTAGGGTTACAGATTTACAATGTACTAATTGACCCTAGGACAAAATCTAATCTGGTCATAAATGTATACCAAGAGAATCGATCAGATCAAATTTTGCCGCACCTATCCCTGTACTTGACTACACCATGTGAACAAGCAACCTGGAAAGAATGAGCTATGCTCTGCAACTAGTCCCCTGTCATGAATTCTCACCAACTGATCACAGTCTCCTAGGACGAGAAGTGACCCCAGACGGCCGCCGCTCAATTTCTCATCAATGATTCCTCAATCATGACCATGCCTTTAGCCAACTGCAACTGAGAGCAATAACTTCTGATTGGACTCTGTATCTCTTTCCACGCTTCTGAATCTCCCTTTCTTCACTGACATTGAAACAAAAATAATCCAGGGATCAACAGACTCTCTGTGCATGGCCTTTCTGCAATTAGACCCTTCTGATCAATTCTGGAACACGAGCACAGAGAAACCATGGCTACCGAGCATTCAAGTGCCAAATCTGCCGCCAAAATTTCAAATTCAAAGTCCTGCGACCTCGCGACTGACCGTTAGTCTCCTTGTCGCGAGCATCGGTCCTTAACCATAGTTCTATCTCACGACCTGGCGACCATGTATCATTTTACTTCTGTTTAACCCGAGTCCAGATCCAGCGACATCCCGACTGTGAAATATCAAAGTCGCGAGGAAAATTCCTTAACTCACCATTCATCCAGCGACCCAGCGCCTAACTGTCACCTTAGACTGTCTCGGTTAGTCGCCTAGTCGCCAGATGCCATCTCTATGTCTTGAGACCACACGACAAAGCCAGTCACCAAGTCAGGAGAACCTGGTACCGAGCCCCTTTTGACCTTTCTTAACAGTCAGCATGTGTCCTTAGTCCTTCCAGCGACATCCCGACTGCCCTAATCCCCAAGTCAAGAGTACTTTTCTCGTAGGGCACTTTGGTCACCCGACTTAGCGACCACCGTTGGATCTTCTGAGCTTTGCATCGGACGGCTATTGCTTGGTTGCTGAACAAATGAGCATGCCCTTAAATCATCTTGCGATCCCGCGACTGAAGGCAAAGAAACACTTAGTCTCCAAGTCGCGTGACCCAATCTACTTCGTCTGGCGATTACTCGACTGAGGGCCTGCATCCACACGTCTTATGACATCTGTCACACAGCCACTGGTTCATCTGTTTGCACATTGGAATGCTGATTCATCACTTCATTCCCGCGACATCGCGACAAAGGTTACCGCAAAGTCAGGAGACACTTCATTGACTGTTGAATTCTTCTCACGACCCAGCGACTGAGTGGTGGGCCCCCTTTCATTTAACTTATAAGATGGCATCTCGCGACATCCCGACTGAAGGCTTATTGCTAAGTCTGAGAACAGAGAGGTAATATTCGATAAGGTCATGAGACTACGCGACAAAGCCAGTGAAGCGAAGTCGGGAGATAAAAGGGAATATTCGCTGAGGCTCTTGTGATTACCCGACTGACTGAGAGGGTCCCACCCTTCACAAAGGCTTATGACACAGATCTAGCGACCTCGTGACCAAAGAACAAATGCTAAGTCGGGAGACACAGAGGGAATATTCCATTCTATCACGAGACCACGCGACAAGAGGAAACGCAGAGTCGGAGGAAGAAAAGGAATATTCGCCCAGGCTGAAGCGATCACACGACTTGGAAATTAAGCACATGTTCTTAGTGATGGGAAAAAGTAACTGCAAAACATAACAGCCAAGACTTAGGGTTTATTACATCATTTGCACATGAAAGACTTAGGGTTTTTTAGGGGTACTGAGGGTTTAGAGAATACATGAAGCCTGGAAAACAAGGCAGAAGAAGCAAGACAAGGCAAACCAGGTCAATTGCACAGAATGGGAAAATTCATGCAATAGTAGAATCCAAAAGGAGATCCTAAAGTGGCAAATGATATTCCTCCCCTTGGGAAGAAACGGATCCAAAGGACGATGTCGAAGAAACCCTGTGAAGAGTGATGAACCAATCGGGCTCAAGATGTGTGCCATGATAGTATGCTGAAGAATCTCTCTATCTGAGCTGAAAGAAATGATGTCAAATCCAAACTGATGTGGAGAATCCTGAAATGCAACCGCTGAATGCACTGATAATGGTGGGCGAACAATGATAACCTGACTGTCAAGGTAGAGGAGATGAATGTCCTCAAAATAATCCTCCAAATCTGCAATATAAGACTCAAAAAACAAGAAGGATATGTCTACAAGATAAGAGTCCAAAGTAGCTATGTTTGGAAGGTGAATGATGCCTTGTTGCACTGAATCGGGAATAACAAGAGATGTTGATTAAGTCTTAGTCTAAAGAGTAGGAACTGCAAGACAAGCCTCTGATCCATCGAAAGATGTAAGCGTGTCTAAATACTCAAGCTCCCCTAGAGTATCATGATCAAAGGGTGTATTGTCTCTCCAAGAAATGGGTAAGAGACAATCTGAAGTAGGATCCTCTAGTAATGAAGAGAGATTAGGGTCTCCATAGATCTCCTAAAGATGTGTCCAAAGTGGATGAGGATAATCAATGTTCGATATAGCCAACACAATGTCATGATCAACACTAGACAATATAAGTCCTACTATGTGATCTCTAGTAATATCCCATGCTAATTTTCCCTCTGAAGTGGTTGGTTTAGGTATGAGATCATACAAATAAGGCACAAAATTAAGCCACCTACAATGTGTAAGTATACCCTTTGCCCATGACTCATAATTACCCCGTTCCAAAATAACAACTGAAGGATGAGTAGAAAAACCTATGATAACTCTTTTAAATGAAAAAAAGCTGAGAAATCTGACCTTACTGCATTTAGATCAAAACCTGGTGTAGTGAGGAGGGAAATGGAAGCTACAAATTTGATGCTAAAAAAAGGTACTCAAACGGCCAAATTTGCATACCAAACTCATGTGAGGAGAAACGGCTCAGAAAGAGCTTTCCAACGGTCTAAGGAACTTCAAATTTTGACCTCGTATGCTCAAGATATGGCCAAAAAACCAACAGGACCTCTGAAAACAAGCTCTCTGGAAACAACTAGTCACTGGAAAAAATTGACGTTCAAATGACCATCACTAGGCACAAAAAAAAAATTGACGACTGTATGACCGTCACTAGGTCGTCGCTGGCGTCTCCGCCGGAAAAAAATCTGGTGGCCAGAAAAATTTGAAAAAGGCCAGAAAATTTTGGAAAGTCCCAAAAAATGCTGATGTCACTTGTCAGAGAGTGACATCAGCAGCAATCACCGTAGGCTGGCGGCGCTCCGGCGATGAAAGTGGTGGAGGTGGCGTTGCGGATGGTGGAGGTTGCTCCCCGATGGTACAGTGGTGGCGGCCGGGCGATACTGAGGCTGCAATGGCTCCCGGGCTGGCAGCCGGTGGAGGCCAGGCACTGGTGGTGCAATCTGCTAGGGCCCAAAAAATACTAAAAAAATATTTTTTTAAAATTTTTTTCTCAAAATTTGTGTTGTACGACCTAGGAGAGATTTTTTTTGCCAAAGGTCACTGTGACCAAAAATGACAAAATTTATATGAAAATGTAGTTTCCCGGGCCTTCTGAGCACGATGGTGAGGTTAGTTTGTGTCCAAAATGCACCAAATTTTTTTTCACTTTCAGACTGAAGAAAAAAACCCCAAAATCTGAGATTTTTTGCCTTCAAATCTCTGCTTCAAAAACACCAGACCAGGCAGCAACAGTATGACTCTGATACCATGTAGGATTTGAGAAATACAAATCCACAAAACCTAAATACACATGCATGAAAATAACCTGTTACAGGAGAGAAGCTGAATGAAGGAAAAATCAGAACTCAGAAAGTACTCAAAATGTGAGAGCAAAAATATATTCTGAATAAATTAAACAATAATTACAAGTTTGACCTTAAAAAGGTGAACGAAACCCTAAAGGAGATAAAAGCTAGGTTGCACATTAATAATTAATAAAAGAATTAATTATTAATGCACCTTAGAGAAAGCTTAAGCACTAAAGAGCATTAAAATAACTTAACTAATTCAATCAACATGATTTAATTAATAAGTGATTACTCTAACATTTACTTGTCAATCCAGAGATGTGAACTTGAAATGGGTCAACACTAAATGTGCACTATGAACCTATCTAAGTTGTTGGTTCCTAAAACAACTATCTTTCATTAAATTCAAAAGGAAATACTTATGTGAAGTAAATTCCAATTAGAGAAGGAAATTGACTTGAAGTATTAATAAAAAACAATAGTTAGAATACCAATAACAAATATATGCTATGCCCATTCATTAATAATCCTTCTATAGGAACATTATATAAATAACAAAAATTTTATGCTATAGGTCGATTAAAGTAATCATGGTCCTGCTAAATAAAACTAACTAATCTAATTTGCTAAAAACAAAATGTAGATAGGTTTTTACCTTAAGTAGGCATTGCCTTGGGTAAATACAATTTTTGGCTAATAGTGAGATGAAGTAACTACATCCAAATATATTCCTTCATGAATACGATAATAAATTCAACATATTTTTGATATTAATAAGTAGAAAAACAAGGGTGTCGTCCCTATAAAAAAAACCCAAAGGGAATAAATTCATCAACAACAAAGTAGCTTCAACACATTAACACCACATTATTAACATACTAACATGAAAGACTAAATCATTTTAGAAACATAATATAAATGAAAGTTATAACTCGAGAAGCATAGCCCAACAAGATATCTAAACCATAACAAGTCTTAGTATAAAGCCACATAGGGCCATAAAAAATAAAAACATGAAAAATCAAACATGAAATAACCCTAACAGACATTCTTAATTTTCTACCTTGTCAATATTTTCAAATTGGGACCCCTTACAACACTACCCTTTTCCCACCTCTATTTTTTGAAATTGTTGTCATTGACACCCCTACTCCCCATAAAAATGATGAAAAGTAGGATACCCTATATCCATGAGTTTTTAATCACAATTCTACTTAATCCTCATTCTAATCTGTCCCCTTAGGAGAGTTTGAACATGAGGTGGGATGCAATCTATATTTATGCACCAACTCAGAACCTCAATTTCAAGTCCCAGGGTTGTCATTGCGTCAACAACCATCTTATCCTCTCTATAGATGATTAATTTCAAATAGATCAAGCCCTAGCATGAGTTTATGAATATTCTGAGTTATCCCTTCAATGGGCCAATTAGCTTTGGTAATGCCTTTAACAACATCAATAATCATATTTGAGTCCCCTTCAATTTCCAATAATTTTTCTCCTATTGAAAGGGAATATTTAATTCCCCACAACAAGACCATCCCTTCCTCCTAGTTATTGTTGTGTCAACTCAAATTACCACTGAACACAACAATAATATCCCTTGTATTAGACCTTATGACACCACTGTAATAACATTTCCCCTTCTTGCAACCCCATCAATGTTCATCTTGTACCATCCTGAGTTTGGTGGTTTTCATTTGGTATTTCTCCTTGCCATTCTATTGGAGTTGTCAAATATAGCATAGGTATTGGGTAAATCCTAGTTTCTTTCCATTTTATCATCAAAAGGGGTATGGGAAAGGACAAACATTTCCAAGTAGTAACCAAGATATTCTTGTTGAGTAACTTACATAGGTTTTAAGGACTTCCTCCACTAGGTTTTCAACATCTCTAAAATTCCTATTGTTCTTCTCTCTCCACAAGCTCCATCCAAGGTGATTGGGTATCTGCTTCCAAATTTCTATAATTAGAGGGTTATGAGAGGGTTCCTTCCATAGTGAGGCTAATTTTTGAATATTTTTGTTCCTTTCCCATGAAATTTAAAGTTTCCTCATCATCATTTGTCTTAATTCATGGGAAAAATTACAATGGAGTAAAATATGAGGAATTAATTCTTCCTCTTGCTTACAGAATACACATATGTTAGGTAACTAAAATTCCCTTTTGATCAGATTGTCCCGAGTTAGGTTTTTATTATCCATGACTGTCCACTAGAAGAAATTATTTTGGGAATCAACTGAGGATACTAAATCTTTCTCCATAAGCCCAAAGAATTTCCTTCCTTCAACACCACATTGTAAGACACCTTGATTGAAAAGTCCCCTTTGGGGTCCTTTCTGAAAATTAATTTTCTCTCTCTTGGAAATAGGGGGATTATGATATTCTTCAACATAAATTGCAGCTCCCTAGCCTTCTGAATCAAGTTAAGTTGGTTTTGACAACATTGAGTAATTTGTACTTCTAGAATTTCAATGGGGAAAAATAATCAACAACCCGAGTACAAAAAAACCTTGTCAAATTTTCATAAAGGACCCTAAATTTAAGATTTAGGGTTGAAGGCATATCCCCTATCCAAACATCCTCCCAAAATCAAATCAAACACCCATTTCCAATTTTCTATTTTAGTCTTGTTTGAATGAGATTCTTGCAATTGAGAATGTTATTCTATATTTTTAAACCACTTGGGTAGCCTTGGGTAGAGAGGACACTGTATAATTTCTCATAATTAAGGTACTTAACGCTCATCATATTGCACCAATCAGTATTATGGAGCACAATCTTCCATCCTATTATTTTCATAAGGGCTTTATATAGAAGTGTTAGTTTTCTAATTCTCAACTTTCCATATCTGTTTAGTTTACAAATTGTATCCCAATTAAATAAAGCCATTATATTTTCCTCTTCCATACCTATCCAAAGAAATATTATATGTATTCTTTCTATTTTTTTTTCCATACCACCAATAATCTTGACAAAGAAAGAAAATAAATAGGGATACCTTGTAGAGAGGCCACAAGAATTTGTAGCTTTCCCGCGCCATTGGGGTGTTTCCCCCTCCACACCATCAATTTATTTTGTAGCCTTTCCAAAATTGAGTTCCAAAATATCAGGGTCACATCTTTGACAGTAAGAGGTTGGCCTAGATATTTTATAGGATGAGAAACACTTTGACAACCTAGGATTGCTTTGATTTTATTATGCAAATCTCCCTTAGTGTTGAAAAAATTATATACCGTTCTTTTTGTAGTGATGTGCTTTCCTGAAGTCTCCACATAATCCTTAAGAAAATCTCTCCATTCCCTCACTTCAACAATGGAGGCCTTCCCAAATAAAATGCGTCATTAAAAAATACTGCAAGATAGTAGGGAGGATAGTAGATGTAGCCTTAACTCCTTGTAGTCTACTCGTGCTCACGAGATTCAATTTTTTTTTCTAAGAACTTTAGAAATAATGATAAATAGTCATGGTGAATAATGTATCCTTCTAGATTATAAATTTAATAGCTCCAAAGAATCCTTGAGAGACTCTATTAACAAGGACCAAGAATCAGACAATTTCCACACATTCCTTAACAAGGCTGATCAAACTTTCACGAAACCCAAGTTTCCTTAAGACTTTAAAAAGAAAGTCCTAAATCACCCTATTATAGCCATTAGAGATGTCTATCTTAAGGACCATCCTCAAGAGGAAACATTTTTCCATAGAGTGGATAATCTCATGAGTAGAAACCACTGCATCTAAAATTTGTCTCCCTAGGACAAAGCCCTTTTGATTACAACTAATGAACCCATCCAAAAAGGGGTTGATTGTATTCACCAAGAATTTAAAAAAATATTGTAAATTATGTTACATAGGATGATATGTCTAAAGTGCACTAGTCTTCCAGGCTCTTGTACTTTTGGGATCAAGGCAATGAAAGTGTTGTTGAATTTTTTCAACAATTTACAATTTTTAAAGAAGTCTTTAGTTTCCATAGTAACATCATATCTCACAATGTTCCAAAATTATATGAAGAATGTCGATGGGAAAGAATCAGGGCAAGGGGCCTTATAAGATTCCATTGATAAGACAATAGTTTTCACCTCCTCTTCTGAAATGAGAGCAATAATCTGTGTATTATCAACAAAATTTAATGCCTCAGACAAACACTACAAAAGTTTTTCCTCCAGAAAATGATTCCCTCCACCACCATCTTCTCTATAGGAATTGATAAATTAGTCTACATCCATACATCCCATTTGTGATTCCTCTGTAATTTCTTGGTTTATGAAGTTTTTTAAGCTTCAAATAATATTTATTTTCCTATGTTTACTTGCAGTTTGTGGAAGAAGGTAGAGTTCCCGTCCCCCTCTTTCAAACATTGTACCCTGAATGTTTTATTCCAATATATCTCTTCCCTCTTTAATTTCTCCTTCTAATTTTCTCTCAAAACTTCTTCTTCTCTATGCGTCTCTTGGGAATAATCACTCGTAGCCATCAGATCCTGGATGCCGTCAGTTTGGAATTGATTTATTTCTTCTAAATAAAGATATCCTCATAAGTATATTTATTCCAACCTTTCACATATTTTCTAATTATGTCCAATTTCTGAGCAACCCTATACATGGATGAACCCTATATGAGAGTACTCCACCAAATTTGTCTACAATTCTTGAAATCTTTCTGTGAGGCCCACATAATCTAATAGAGGAAAGGAAGAAGTCCTCATAGAGATTTGTCAATCCATTGGAGAAGCATATGATTATCGCCTAACACCATCCTCAAAAGAGCCTTGAGTGTGGAATTATAACCAATGTCCCAATAGGCAGAGACAAGGAATCTATCAAGTTTAAGATAAATAAGATTATTCCCTTTCCTATGATTAGACCAAGTGAAAATTTGTCATGTTAGCTCATTGACAAAGAGGCCAGCTCTGTTGATAGACCGCTAGGCCAACCATGTGGTCTAAGTAGTCCATCACTCCCTCCATCTTCTTAGAGGGGGATAAGGGTGAGTTAAAGTATCATGCAACCATCGAAAAGGATTCTTGTGTTGGATATTGTTGGGTTGTTGGTTGATATTGTGCATATATGTGCCGACATTGATGTTTTTTCATAGATGTCAACATATTTCTATTGTTGGAGATAGTGTTCCTGGTACGTTCAGTGAAGATATTTGTTCGTTATGGTTACTACATTGAAGATCAAATGCTACAAAGGTACAAATGGTTTCATTGATTTTTTTAGTTGATCTATTTCAACTTCCAGAGGTTCACATGATGATTTGATTGAGCTATGAAGGATTTATAAGAGACTAGTATTTTTGTTGTTAAGGAAGAGACACTATTTTAGTTATTGGATCGGTGTGGATCAGTTATGATATTATTGGTTTCTAACCTGGGGGCAAGTTTAGGACTTGGATGTGTGCCCTGAACTTTATTAGTTCATGATTTGGATGCTGGGAAGTTATTTTTCTTTAATGACAGTGGTTTCTGATTAGTGTTCTTGTTGAACAGTGCAGAGATGAGTATGAATTCTGAGACAAAGTTGTTCCTATTGATGTTGTGGCATTTCATGTTACTTGCTGATGTTTCTAGATCACATTCTATTTGTATTTCTGTATCGCATTGGGTTATGTGATCAGATTTGGTGAATTTCATGTGGCGTGTTGCTATTCTTATTTGTTCTTGGTAGACTTGGTGGTGTAGCATCTTGTGAAGGATCATGGAATGATTTATGAATATGATATTATTATTGATAATTTCTATGTTTTAGCCCACATTTAATGGATCACATTGAGTATTGAGTTTAAATGAATTAATATTTTGTAATTAGGTCCCTGGCCGACCTAGTTGAAATAAAGTTGATGTAATGTCTAAAAGATGTATTCATTTGTGATTGCAAAGGCATGCAAAGTGTGCAAGAGTATACAAATGGAATGAGAAGAGGTATGAGTAGAATTTGCAATTGAGGCAGAGATTTGATGCACTTCATTGGAATTGTATTGGCATAATCAGAGATGCTTTCAGTCAGTTTGTGAGATACGGACTGTTGTCCATTATGAATTATAATCAGAGATTGTTGTAAGGTAGTGAGCCTTCTTGGGGTTGAATCCCTTTTTGTATTTGAGTAGTGAGATCTAGGCAGTGTGCCTAAATGTATGTGCATTTCCCTTTGTAATAATCCTAACAGGGTATAGTGCTTCTAATATAGTACAGTCATCTTGTGGGTTTGATCCCCACCGTGGTTTTTCCCCTAACTGGGTTTTCCACATCAAAAATCTTGGTGTTATGTGTTGATTATTGGGTTATGATCTTTCTTTCATGTTTATCATTCAGATATGAGATTAAGTGCATAAGTTGGTTAATGATTTGAAGTTTTGAGACACAGATGTTTCACCCCCCCTCTCAGTTGTGTGTGTTTCCTTAAGTCTAACAATTAGTATCAGAGATAAGTCTCCTTTTTAAGCTTGACCACTTGAGGAAACCTTGATGACAACCTTTAAGAAGGATAGTCCAAATTTTGAAGGTACACACTACGCTATATGGAAGGGCTGAATGATTACAAAATTGAGATGCATTTGAGAAGAATGTCAAGATTTTACTAAGAAATATTACACCCCTCCTGCTAATCTTTCTACTGTGACTCTTGATGCGAAGAAGATTTTTGAATACAATATGAGAACAAAAGAAGCCTTGTTGAGCTCCTTGTCAGATCCTGAGTACACTAATGTTATGGAATTAGAGACTACGAATGAGATATGGATAAAATTAGAGACATTACATGAAGGAGATGCATTTTTGAAGCAAGCCAAGCTACAAATTCTAAAAGGTAAATATGAAGCATTGAAGATGAGCAAAGATGAGAACATTAATTCCTTTGCACAGAAGGTGACCAAATTAGTTTGTGTGATCAGATGTGCTGGTGCAACATTGGATGTGAATGAGATTGTTTCTAAGATACCAAGATATCCCCCCTTCTTAAAATCATAACTTTTCTTCTATTTAATAAATAAAAAATGTGACAACAGTAACAAGAGACACATTGATTGTTAATTTATCTGCTTTTGAAATGAGAGAAATTGGAGATAATCTTCCTAAACTTGAATCTGCATTTAAAGCTAATATTTATAAGGATAAACAAAGATATGTCACTAGAGAAATTTCATGTAAGTATGTATCTAGATATGCTAAGGAATGGGAAAAATTGAAGAAGAAGAAAGAAATCTTGAAGAACTTGAAGCCCTAATTGCAAAGAGACTACCTAAGGGATCTAGTAAGTATCAAGGAAATTTACCTTTGAAATGTTTTTCATGCAATAAGATTGGTCATATTGCTTCAAGATGTCCAAATAAAGAAACAAAGTAAATCCCTAAGAAATTCAAGTCTAAATATCAGAAGAAGTGTTATTATGCTACCGATGAAGGTGTAACTGATGATGAATCTAAAAAGAGTGAAGACGAGATCGTGTTTATTGCTATCAAAGATGAAGATCCTAGTTTCTTGAATGAAGAAAAATCCTTGGTTTCACATGTAGATAAAAATGATTAATGAGTTATTGACAGTGGTTGTTCACAACACATGACCAGAGACAAAAAAAATTATGAAATTAGAAAAGTATGATGGTGTTGTTGTCAGATTCGGTGATGAAATTGCTTGTATGCTTAGAGGTAGATGTTCCATTACACTTGATGGTAAGAATAATACTGATGATGTTTTATATGTTGAAGGTTTGAAGTACAATATTTTGAGTGTTGGAAAACTAGTTCATAAATGTTACAACTTACAATTCAAGGATGGAATGTGAAAGATTATTGGAATCTTTGGAATTGAGATTGCATCAGGGAGAAACACTAAAGGTAATATATTTCATTTGAAAAATTCCAAGAATAGATGCCTAATTGCTAAGATTGATGATAGTTGGTTGTGGAACAAGAGTTTTTGTCATGCGAACTTTGATAACATTGTGAAGATAAGCACTAAAATAGAAATTAGAGATATTCCTAAATTGTTGAAGCCTTCTAATGCAATGCGTAAGGAATGTCAATTAGGTAAGCTGATTAAATCTACTATCAAGAGCAAGAATTATTCTTCAAGTGGATTTCTAGATTTGGTGCATACTGACTTATGTGGTATTGTAAGAAATATAAGCTATTATGGGGATAGGTATTTCATTTTTTTCATTATGATGTGGGTTACATTTTTGAAAGATAAATATAAAGCCTTTCATGAATTCAATATTTTCAAAGCTATGGTTGAGACTAAGACAAGTCTGAAGTTGAAATTTTTGATGTTGGATAGAGGTGGGGAGTTTACATCTACCGAGTTTAACACTTTTTGTGAAGATCATAGAATAAAGAGACAAATGTCTACACTGCGAGCCCCAAAACAAAATGGCATTGCAGAGAGAAGAAACTGAACTATTCTAGACACTACAAGAGCTAAGATGATTGAAGGAGATGTACCAAAGATCTATTGGAGAGAATTTAGTACTGCTTTCTATACATTGAACTGAGTTCAAATCAAGCAAGGCACTGGTAAGAAACCTTACAAACTTTGGTACGATCATGTTCCTACAGTGAAAACTTTAGAATTTTTGGAAGAAAATGCTATATCAAAATAGATGAAGACTTAGGAATTTTTCTTGGTTAGTCTACAAAAATAAAAGCATACAAGTGCTATAAAAAAGGGTGAAGAAGGTAATTAAAAGTGAAAATGGAAAAGTGGATGAGAATTTCTAGAAACAAATAAGATCTTGCAGATATGAATCAAATGATGAATAAGACAATTAGATTGTGAAAGCACATAATAAGAATCAGAATGGCTCGGTAGAATAGAATGAATTTGCAAATGAGAAAGAAGCGAAAACAGAAGAGTTTGCTACAAATGCTAATCCAAAGACTCCAAGGTATACAAATCTAAATCATTCATAAGAATAGATTATTGGTGATAAGAATCATGGTGTTCAGAATAGAGGAAGAATTGTAGAAATGAAATTTATTTAATTTCCAAGACTGAACCCAAAGATGTTGATGAAGCATGCAAAGATGAAAGTTGGGTTAAATCGATTGAAGAAGATTTGGAACAAATTGAGAAGAATAAGACATGGATTCTTGTTCCTTGACCTAAAGACAAGAATGCGACCAATACTAAATGGGTGTTCAGAAACAAATTGAATGAAGAAGGTGAAGTGGTTTGAAACAAAGCTATACTTGTTTGCAAGGGATACTCACAAATGGAAGGTATTAATTTTGAGGAGACCTTTGATCCTATTGCTTGAATTGAAGTTGTTAGGATGTTTCTTGCATATGCTACTAACAAGGATTTTAAGGTATATCAAATGGATGTATAGTCTGCATTCTTGAATGAACAATTGAAAGAGGAAGTCTACATTGAGAAGCCTGATGGTGTTTCTTTGACCGATGAAGATGACATGGTTTGTAGATTGAAGAAAGAATTATATGGGCTAAAACAAGCACCTAGAGCATGTTATGAAAGGTTGGATAAATACTTATTGAGACTTATTTTTAGTAAAGATACTGTGGATAGTAACTTATACTTCAAAGTTAATCATCATACCATTTTGATTGTTGAAGTCTTTGTGGATGATATTTTTTTGGTGGAAATTACAAGCTGAGTAAGGAATTTGCTGATGAGACGAAAAAAAGAGTTTGAGATGTCCATGATAGGTGAGATGAAATTATTTCTTGGTCTACAAATTACACAAACTGATAAAGGTATTTTCATATCTTAGTCCAAGTATGTGAAATAATTGTTGAATAAATTTGGCATGGATTATGCAAACCTTGTTGGTACTCCTATGATTACTAGTTGCAAATTGACAAATGATGATGATTAACCCAAGGAAAATTAGACAAGATACAGATCAATGATTAAAGGTTTACTATACTTGACACAAAATAGACCATATATTATGAATGATGTTTGCATTGTTGCAAGATTTCAAGCAAAACCGAAGGAATCACATTTTGTTGTTTAAAAGATATTTAGATACTTGAAAGGGACAATTGATTATGGCTTATGGTATGAAAAGGATGATGATTTTACATTTAATTCTTATACTGATGTGTATTGGGAAGGTAATGTGGATGACATAAAAGCACAGGTGGTGGAGCGTTCTTTTTGGGTAAGAGATTAATTTCACGGGTTCTAGTAAGAAATAAAATTGTATTTCACAATCTACTGATGAAGTTGAATATGTTGCTGTTACTATTAATTGTACATACACTATTTGGATGAAGCAAATATCAAAAGATATCAGAGTATGTATTGATGATCCTATTGCTATCTACTGTAACAATTCAAGTGCTATTAATATTTCAAAGAACCCTGTGTTACATTCAAAGACAAAACATATTTCTATCAAATATCATTTCTTGAGAGTCAAGGTCAGTGAGAAAGACGTCATATTGGAATATGTATCTACAAAAGAGAAGATTTTAGATGTTTTCACAAAATCCTTTCCAAAGGATACTTTTGAGTATCTCCAAGGTAATCTTGGGGTGATTTCTCCTCCTGATCAAAGCTAGAGATGCATTAATAATTTGCATCAGTCCAGTGTACTTACATAGATCATCATTATTCTAGATTTTATTTTTGGTGGCTACTCCTTAGAGGGAGTGCTTAGTTTTATGAGGTATGTTGAGAGATGTGTTTGTTCATATATTTGGCTTCTATGAATTAGTGCATATATATACCTTTTTCATTGATGTCAAAGGGGGAGAGGAAGTTATGTGAAAAACAAGTATGAGACTTAGGAGGAGAGATTTTTCTAAGAGGGAAATATTATTTTTTGATTGAGAAGGTTTGTTAGAGATAATTTGAAAGATATTGCAGATATTGTGGGTAGTACTGTTGATATGGTTTCTTCATGTATTGATTTGATTTTTCACATCATATGTTTCCATCAATTCCAAAGGGGGATATTTTTGGAATATTAGTTGATATTGTGCATATATGTGCTGACCTTGATGTTTTTTCATTGATGTCAACATATTTCTACTGTTGGAGACAATGTTCCTAATATGTTCAGTGAAGAGATTTGTTCGGTAAAATTTATACATTAAAGATAAGATGTTTTGAAGGTACATATGGTTTCAATGATGTTTATAGTTGATCTATTCCAACTTACAAAAGTTTGTATGATGATTTGAGTGAGCTATGAAGGATTATCAGAGACTAGTATTTTGGTTGTTCAGGAAGAGACAATGTTTCAGTTATTGGATAAGTGTGGATTGGTTATGAAATATTCTTGGTTGCTAACCTGGTGGTGATTTCAGCACTTGGCTGTGTGTCCTCAACTTGAGTAGTTCATAATTTGGATGCTAAGAAGTTATTTATCTTTAATGACAGTGGTTTCTGATTAATGTTACTGATGAACAGTGCAACTTGATGAGTATGAATTATGAGAAATATTTGTTCCTGTTGACGTTGTGGCATTTCATGTTTCTTGCTGATGTTTCTAGATTGTGTTCTATTTTTGTTTTTGTATCGCATTGCCAGGTTATGTGATTGGATTTGGCAAATTTCATGTGGCGTGTTGCTATTCTAATTTGTTCTTAGTAGACTTGGTGGTGTAGTATGTTGCGAAGGATTGTGGCATGATTTATGGATCTGGAATGAATATGAGGATATTTTTATTGATCATTTCTATGTCTTATCCGACATTCAGTGGATCACATTGAGTATTGAGTTGTAATGAATTAATATTTTGTAATTAGGTCCCTAGACAACCTAGTTGAAATAAAGTTGATGTAATGTATACAAGATGTATTGATTTGTGATTGTGAAGGCATGTGAAGTGTGCAAGAGTATGCAAATGGAATGAGAAGAGGTATGAGTGGAATTTGCGATTGAGGCAGAGATTTCATGTGCTTCATTGGAACTGTATTGGCATAATCAGAGATGCTTTCAACCAATTCGTGAGGTATGGACTGTTGTCCATTATGAATTATAATCAGAGATTGTTGTAAAGTAGTGAGCCTTGTCTGGGTTGAATGCCTTGTTGTATTTGAGCAGTAATCTCTAGGAAGTGTGCCTGCATGCATGTGCATTGCCCTTTGTAGTACTCCTAATTGGGTATAATGCTTCTAATAGAGTACATTCATCTTGTAGGTTTGATTCCTACTGTGGTTTTTTCCCCAACTGGGTTTTCTACGTAAAAAATATTGGTGTTATGCGTTGGTTAATATTTTTTGATGTTGCATTCATGTTTATCTTTCAGATCTGAGATTAAGTTCATAAGTTGGTTAATCATTTGAAGTTTTGAGACACAACTGATTCACCCCCTCTCAATTGTGTATGTTGCCTTAATTATAACATATTGATCATAAAGAATCATAGAAGTGATCTCCTCCTAAATCTCCTTACATCCTAAGAAATAGTTAGGATCATACACATTGATTAGGGCCGAAGAGTAGTTCACCAAGCTAAAAATCATTGTTAAGTAGTTTGGAGAATAGGAAACAATATTCCCTTTTAACTTTATGAAATTCCACATGGTGACAACCTCCTTGAAGAACCATTATAATTAATAATGAAGGTTGAGGATCTCAACCAAAATTAATTATAAATAATTCTAAAAGTGTCCACAGTCATCTTCACTTCTTGCAATAAAAGAATCTCAATCTTCTTTTCAAAGATACAATTCCTCACCACATATTATTTTCGAGATATGTTCAAACCCCTCATATTCCATGAGATAATTTCAATTTTTACTTTTGGATGCTGTATTGATGGTCCTCTGCCTCCCATTGGTGATTTCCCTTGCCACCTCTTTTTATCTTGAGAGCCTTTGTGATGGGTGATCACTCTTATTTTTGTGCCAACATTAATCTTCTTAGAATTAGTTTTTCTTTTTTAGGTTGTCCATCCTTCTTCATCCATTGGTAAATGGTTTCTTCTGGTTGCACCAGAGGATGAGAAGGGATTTTTAGGTTTGGGAGATAGAGTCTAATTCTTCAGAGGGGAAGGAGCAACCCTTTCCAACATGAAGTAACTACCTGGAGTGGTTTAAGTATTTCCTCTTTGTTTTCTTGTACTTGGAGTAGTAAAAATCTCCCCTTCCTCTAACTAGATCAACTTTGAGGGGGCTTTAACTCCCCTTCCTGAAACTGTTCTATCTTTTGAGGGGGACTTTTGCTCCTCATTTGAGGTAGAAATTTTATTTGGAATTTCCATTAGTTTTAAAATTCCATATGTGAATGGATATTCATCAGTCTCATCCTTAGAGACTTCTCCATGAATATTTTTTCCTTGGTAAACAGGGGAAGTACATTTATCTTTCAATTTTTTCTATTTCTCTGGGAGGCTCGACATTCTAAAATCACTTGCACCCTAGTTTGGAGCATTTTTTATAGAATGGTATCAGTCTCAGAAACTAGCAACTGGATCCATTTACCCTGCTTTGATTGCAATGTAATAAAATTAGGGAGGGTCTTATTAACAACAATATTCATATAAAATAAATCAAAGACTAACCTAGAATTTTCCTTTGTCACCTCTGTAGCCACATAATGCCCAAATGTACCTCTAATCCACCTAAAAATCTATTTGTCCCAGATATCAAGAAGAAATTCCAACATCTAGACCCACATGTGTACTTTTTTTTGAGATATACAATAGGGTCTAACCTTGGTTTCAACCTATAAATAGATAGATGCTTTTTTCTATAGGCCCAAGATCTAGCAAGAATTAGGTCCTCCTCAACATTGAATTTGAAAAAGAAAATGCCTCAAGACATAACAATCGAGGTAACACTTTCATTCATTTTCCATATTGCTACTACCCATCTCCTTTCCATATCAATCATTGGTAGGGAATGCAAATTTATTTTCCAACCATAGTCTTATTCATTGATATAACGATACGGTCCACCACTGAGTCTAGATGCCTAATTTCACTTCCTTCCTCAGTTTGTATGAATTCTAGTGATAAATCCTAGACTGTTTGTCCTTGATTCCCATTAATTAATAAAATTTTCCAGCCATTGGGTTTTGGGATTTCTTTTTTCGTGTGCATTCTCCTCATTGTCTACTCCCTCATGGGCACCATCATTACCAACAAGGGAGGAATTATCAGGACCCCTAGTTTGAATGGTTGGAATATCCACAGTAGGCCCCCTAGAAGGTGTGACATCTGTGTCGAGGGGAGGGCCTATAGGTAGAGGGACAAGGCCCCCTCCATTGTTAGCCAACATGTGCAAACCAAAAATTTAAAAATTATTGTGTTATAAATTGTCGCACAATGCTAAACTTGTACTAAAGAAGTCATTACCACATTTTTTCTTTCTTAGACTCATATAGATTTACTCAAATAAACTAACTAATTCCATCTATCCGTCATTGCAAACATTAAGGAAGATGATTTTAATAACTTCTTAAGGAATCATAAATAAACTTAGTAGTGTCCTAATAGGGTTGTCTAACAAACCACTATGAAACATTAATGCCCATGACGCAAAATTGAAACAAAATCTTAACTTAAAGTCATTAAGGACAAGTATCTCATGTGTTGAGGATGCCTTTAGCTAATAAGACTCCTTCTAATGTATACAGGATGAACAAATCAAAATTGAAAGTAGGAGCTGCTTCAAGTTCTATCACCAACTGCAAGAACTACCTTAGGAAATTTAGTTTGGATGTTGCATAATAGATTAGTGCACAATAAAATTCCACATAATGTTAGTAAAATTATCATAATTTTACACATAATTAAGCATTCATATATTCCCTTATCATGCATAGATAAATATACTATAATGCTTATAATAGTTTTAATAGTGGAAAATATTAAGTTTTAGGATAATGGTTTGCAACATTCTACACATAAAAGTCTTAGATGAACATCATAAAATAGACTCATCACCCCTTATCTTAGATCATTACTTGTCATGAAGCATATAAGTGTAGCTGATTCCTCATCAAGGTGAGTTCCCTGAAATATGAGTGTGTACTCATCCCTAGGCTTTGGTTTAATGGGTTCCAATAGAATACATTTTCTCTTTCTATCCTTTTCCATCTGGGATCTTCTCCCTCAATATTGTAATCCCTTGTTCCCCTCCAATTTGGTATTGGCCATCATGGCAATGGTGGATAAATGACGAGTGACAACCAATACACTCCAAAGTTGAGGAGATGGGAAAGTCTATGCTGCATCGACCTTGAAGAGTTGAAGAAAAATATTTGGACTTGCCTCTCTTGATACTCTGGCTAGATATTTATCTCTTAAACATAGGTAATTAGCATTGATACCTAGAGGACAAGTATTTTTTTACATTTTTTTTTCATGTTTATTTACCATTTTAAATTCACATTAACAATAATTTAGATATATATGTTTTTCCACAATGCATAATTTTTTGTGTAATGCACAAATTATTATTATTAGGTTGAAATAAGGGCATCACCATTTTCTTAAAATTTATTTTCTCCATTTTTACCAAGTTGAACAAAAGTCTTTATGTTGGAAAAAAAGATATTTATTAAAGAAAATAGTAAATGAATATAATAATAAAATATAAATAATATTTTTTATAAAAATTACCTCGAGGGCTGCATTCATGTAAAACAATGTCATTATGACATATTTTGATTATAAAAGATATGGCTCAAATAAAAAAATTATCCAATAGAAAGTGAACATATGTTATGTGAGTCATTTAGGTAACTTTAATTAGAGGAACTTCTAATAGAAAAATTCAATTTAAGGTCATTCATTACAATATATAACCTAAAATCATTTAAATCTTTAAATAGAAGATCATCTTAAAAAATAAACCATAAAATATTGTAATGTTAAAAAAAAGTCCTCTCCTCAAAGTTCCTTGCCTTCAATTAAAGGTTGCTAACATTTATGGAATGGCTAGGACATTTGAATGATGATCTTTACAATGAATAAAAATATTCATTTGAAGGTGTTCTAACTCTTTCACATTGAATTTACTTTCAAATGGCTCACCAATGATACATGGCTTTAAGCTTCCACAAAGTTTTGTTGGATCATAGAGGTTCACCAAAAATCTAAAAGGAGAGTAAACTTTCAATGATCTATAAATGAAAACTATGTGAGTGATAATTACACAATTAATGCTAAACTAGGAAATGAAAAGTGATATCTCTATATATACATATCTCAAGGAATGAAGATCGATACTTTTGATGTAGTTTCATAATTTGAATATCTTAAAATTGGAACTTAACCCCATCCATTTATGCAGCTTTACCTCAAGTTTTGTATAAGATCAACCTTTTATGATTTAAGTATATGGATTTGGGATAATTCTATGGGTGCAGATCTAATCTTCATTTTTTTTATCTGTTCTCTCTATAGTTCACCTAGCTTATTGATATCTACTTTATTAAAAGGATAGGTGATATTTTAAATTTTAAATTCCTATATTCTAAGATCACCAATAACAAGATCTAATTATTATCCATTAGCATGGATGCCCAAATGATTGAATCGCGTATCTATGGTTGTGTATATAAATACATGCTTGAGACTATGACACTTTAAGATCATCAAAAGAGGTTGTGCGTAAGTATTGAAAGATTATAAACTCTTTTTTCATATGTTGGAATCAATTATAGGTCATCATTTTCTAGCGTCAAGTATAAACAACCATTGACAATATATCAAAAAAATGGATTACATTCTCAAGACATTCCTCAAAGACATCAACAATATAGTCATTAATAAATTTGCATCAAGGTTCTACAATAAGAATTAATGATTAGCTCAACAAAATCCATTTGCACACTTCATCTCTTTTACTACTATTAATTTAGAATCAAGGCTTAACTAACTATACAAATGTCCTAAACTTTAATCGTTACGTTGCATGTCTACAATCAAGTTCTCTTTAATTTTAAATATATATTAGATAAATAAACTATGTAAGTGTTGAAGGTGGTAGATATCTAATTATACCAAGGATGAAATATTGCTACCAAGATAGGATTATAGGCATGGTCATATCCTATACAATCAATTTCTTAGATCTTTCAATCATATCTCAATCACTTGACTTCAAAGCTAATAACAATTCTTGCTTCTATCTATTACATAGTGCCCCACTAGTCAAATTTTAGATTAAATTGAAGTTGGTTTATATTTAGGTTTTTGAATTAAAGTTGATTTATTAGTCTTAGGTAGATATGCCACATGTATTTTTGTTTTTTGTTTTTTGTTCGGTAAACGATAGTCTTTTAGACGGCCAAACACTCCACAAATTCAAACCCGTGAGCACAATGGCCCAACATAGGCACAAAGCCTGCAAGCATAATGACCCAATAAGGTTTGAACCTTGGTGGCAACGTCACCACAAAGTGTTGAACTGTGGCTCTAAATGGGTCACCCCTATACGTAGGATGTGTTCTATTATTTGTAATAATGTTAAAAATGTTGGTGAGATAAATTTTGTACATGATTGAAACTTATATTATGACATAATATTGTAAGTTATGATAATATAAATGAATATTTAAAAGTTATTAGATAATTTTTGTTTATATTAAATATTAAAAATAGTTAATCATTTTTATTATCTATAATTCGAAACATAATTTTATTACAATGAAAAATTATGACATCATCAATAAATGAAAAGCATGAAGATATTCTTTTTCACTAAAAAATGGAGAGATAAGGGCAAAAAAAATAAAAAAAATTTGACAAAAAGAACAATAAGAAGATAGCATCTCAATCAAGAGTTTTACATTGATAAGAAAAGAAGAAAAAAAATCAAAGATAAACCTCTTTTTAGTTAATAGGATTCATATAATTTTTTAATAAAAAAATTTGTATCTTAATTTAAAATCAAAACACACCCTACATACAAAATATTGTAATTTATTTATATGGATTGTGCAAATATCATGTTGTCTTAGGTAAACAAAGAACAGATATATTTTATGTTAAAATGTTCCATTTAACAAACTATTTAGCAGCACATTATCGTTTATCCATTTAGATTATGGAAATATCGTAATCTAAATAAACAAGAGTATATTTTATATCAAGCTGTTCCGTTCAAAAAGCTATTTTGTTTTTTAATTGTTCTTCGCACCAATTAATTTATAAAAATCAAATATCAAATCGTACAGCTGTGAAGACATGTTGTGCAATGTAAACAAACTACCTAATACGACCAGAAATTTACCATATACTTACCCTTAAAAATATTGTATCTTGGAAAACAGTTGACTGGACAAATTTCAGACTCTCCCTCGCAATTTCAAAATTCGCATCTGAGACGATGTTCATGAAAGCAATCCTCTCCAACAGGATTTCTATTTTCTATACTAAAATTATAATGACTCCCCAATTTCCTTCCGTGGATCTTCACAATTCTGTGTAACTACTAAAAATTAGAACTTTTTCTTGAATCAGAGTAGTATAAATAGGCATTCATAAGTTTGTCTCTGCAAAGGAAAGACGGAATCAAAATAATCAGTCTGCAATTACAATGGCATTGGAAGCCTATTCCTCCTGGAATTTCAATGAAGTAGACAATTTCTTCTCTGCTGCAAATCCAATGGATACCTGTTGGGAACCTTGGTCCAATTGCCCGTTCAAAGAAGTAAATCCGCTCGGAATGTTCAATTCATTTACATTCCCTGAATCCCCTTCCTCAGTCGCAATCGATCTTGAGAAGTGCAGTGAAATGCTGTTTTATAAGCCGGAAGCAATTATAACTCCTTTCAATGAAAATATATATCCAGAAAACACTCCGTTTTGCCCTAATGAGAGCGAAATTCTTTCATCCATTACAGACCCTAATTTTCAGCATGCTGAGTACTTAATGAATCCGTTGAGCCCTAATTATATGAGTATTGAAGAAGCTCCTGATCAATGTGAAGATTCAGAGCCTCAGATTGTTCTGCCTTGTCATATTGGAGACGAAGCGGAGAAGACGAGAATTATAGTGAAAAATTTGCTGAGAGCATGGGCCGAGGCGCTGGAGAGAGAAGCTTGGGATTTGACAAAAGTTATTGAGAATCGGCTGCGACGGAGGATGTCACTGACAGGAAGCCACGAGGAAAGAATTGCGTACTATTGTCTTCACAATTTCGGAGACCCCGAGGCCTCCGAAAGTGCAGGCACTAGATTATTGAAGGAGCTTTGCACACAGACAAGTATGAGCGCCTTTCAGGCGCTCTATCAGCTCTACCCTTACTCAAGATTTGCACATTTCACGGCAAATCAGGGCATTCTGGAGCATTTCGCCTCAAATAATGCAAAACGACTCCACATTGTTGACTTTGATGTGGCGGAGGGCCTGCAATGGCCGCCATTAATGGAAGCCCTAGCGGCGGAAAGCCCTAAAACACCAGATCTGCTTCGCATTACTGCTGTTCTCTGGGACAATCACGTGGCGTCCGGCTCAAAGACGGGTTCCAAACTCGCCGCCTACGCCGCTTCTCTGGGAATTCCCTTCTCTTACGAAGAAATCAGACTGGAAAATCTCAGAAACCACATATTTTCCGCCGCACAGCAGGACGAACAGAGCAATATTTCCATGGTTTTCAACCTGATGCTGAACTTGCCACATATGCGTTGCCAGCGAAGCAAAGCGGAGATCGTGGAGTTCCTCTCGGTCGCACGTGGCATGCGAGATGCCTTCGTGGCGTGGGCTTGTGCTGGCGTGGCAAGCGAATGGAGGGACTACAGCGGCCACCTCAGCGACACGATGGAGTACTTCTGTGCCATGCTGGAGTCCATGGAGGCCGGGCTGCCCGACGAGGGTTTGACCAGGACTGTGATGGAAAACACTTTCTTGGCGCCCAAGATTTCCAGAGCGTTTTCCTGTGCTGGATTGGAGATGAAGGAAAATGTAAAAGAATTAATGGATTCCAGGTTCTGTGATCTGCCCAGAAAATGTGGATTTAGCAGCGAGGGGGCTGAGATCAGTGAAGAAAGCATGGCGCAGGCGAGGGATATGTTGTCGTTTCACAGAGGATGGCAGTACTCGCTACAAAATTCAGAGAACCAAATTATTCTGAAATGGCGGGATACAGCTCTGGTGTGGGCTTCCACTTGGAGATAATATCCATTTTGATCCATACACTGTTTCAGATTCTTTATACTGTCCAAGACAACACAAAATTGAAGTCCAGCCCACAAATTATTCAAGAATTTTTCATATGAACATTAAATCTATTTTATATGAACTTAAGATTATTAAGGCCAAGATTATAAAGTAATTGTGAAACTGCAAAGAAATGGTATATTCTTAATGATGCAATAAGTAGTTTTTGGCACAAAAGTTTAAAAATACGCAGAACTGTAAATTAAAATTTGTTATCAATTATCATTAGAAAATAGAAGGAAAATAAAACTAATATGAGATGTTGTCATGTGACATATCAATCAATCAATATTAGGTAATATGATGATGCTTTTGACTGTGATGATGATATTATGTCGTGAGTTTTTTGATGGATACTATGATGATGTTAAATTTTGATGTTAAATTTTGGAGCTTAATGTTTTGCTTGATTATAGATGAGTGTCTAGCATGTGTATTTTTCTTTAGTCGAATGTAAGGAAAATTATGTATATATGGCATGATGCACCTGCAATGGAATATGATATATATTTTTAATTTGATTATGTTTTTAGGGTACTAACCTTCTGATGCAAAATCTAGTGGTTTTAGTTGATTCACAGGTGCGAGAGCATGGCGAAGTAGAGAAGGCTAGCTATTTTGCAATGGTAGGTTGGGATGGGTCTAGCACACTCCACGTAGTTGCAATACATGTTAGATTGAAAAAAATTATTAAATTAGAGGTAGTGGGTTATTAAATATAAAACAACAATCTTGAAATGTAAAAACATAAAGAAGGAAAGAATGCGTTCTTGGAAAAGGAAGGGCATTCATTCTTGAAATAGACAGTTAACAGAAAAAAACAAAAAAAAACAGAATTTTGGGTTTTTGGTAAGAATATTCTGGGTTAGAGAAGATTCTGGGTTAGAGAAGGACTTAAAAAAACTGAAGTTCCAAATTTTCAGGTTCCTCCTATTTTTTTTTTTTTTTTAATAAAATGTATCATTTCCAGAAGTACATATCATAATTTTTTCTCAAATTGGGACTCCTTGCCCATAAATATAAAAGGGAGCGCCCTTGCCCCAGAAATAAAGATTTTAGAAGAGGCAAGGCTACCTAAGAATAAGCTACGAGGCCATTATTTGGAAGATATTGCTTTTTTTTTTTTTCGTTTGCATTATTTGGAGGATATTGCTTTTTAAAAAAAAAAATTAATTTCTTGAGCATCTTATTATTCACTGTTTAAAAGAAAGTTAAAATGAGGGGTTATACTTCGATTTCATGCTCTATTTGCATACTACAAAATTAGAGCACGCCTATGAATGCTATAGGAAACGAGTTTGACCCAGAACGTTTAACTTAAATCAGAGAGGAAAAACAAAACTCAAGACTGTTGCGATCTTGATATCTGATTCTTTCCAATCTTGATATCTGATTCTTTCCTAAACTGACTTCTGATTCTTTCCTAATTCAATACTCTGATTCTTTCCTAAACTAATTTCTGATTCTTTCCTAAATCAATAAGGCACACAACTTGATTGTAGGATCTAGAATATGTATATATACCTGTACAGTTTCATAGTAAATAGAGTGAATAAAATATTCTTCTCATTTTTTATTTTTAAGTTGGTATCAGAGCTATGGCCGATTTAGATTCAAAAGTATTTGAGACCAAGTCGGCCAAATCTGCTCCCATTATTATTCAATCTGAAGGTTCATCGTTCAAGGTAGGGATTGTACTCGATGAAACAAACTATGATTTGTGGTCTCAAATCATGGAGGTGCATATTGCTGAGAAGGAGAAACTCTCTTTCATTCATGGTAATTCACAGCCACCTACCGAGAATGATGATGAATATGAGAAGTGGTATGCAGACAATCAAAAGGTCAAGAGATGGTTGTTGATATCTATGTCCCTAGAAATTATGAAGCGATACATTCGCTTACCCACCGCTCAAGATATTTGGAAAGCTCTTTCTAAGGATTTTTATGATGGAGCAGATGAATTGCAGGTATTTGTCTTGAATCAGAAGGCTTTCTCTGCCAAACAGAATGGCAGAACACTCTCTGTGTATTATGGAGAATTAACCGAGATTTTTGGTGAGCTGGATCATCGTGATAAGGTGATCATGGAAAGTGAGAACGATGTTGAATCTTACCGAAAATCAGTTCAGCGACAAAGGGTGCATATTTTTCTTGCTGGATTAGATGGTGACTTCGAACAAGTCCGTGGTGAAATTTTGAGAAAGGATCCTATCCCCGGATTAGAAGCATGTTATGCATTGGTTCGCCGTGAATTTGTTTGACGCACAACGATGATTGGAGAACCAGAAAAGACTGAAGCTTCAGCCATGGTGACTCAAAACCGGTCTAATCAGAACCGGCCTAGATGGTGACTTCGAACAAGTCTGTGGTGAAATTTTGAGAAAGGATCCTATCCCCGAATTAGAAGCATGTTATGCATTGGTTCGCCGTGAATTTGTTCGATGCACAACGATGATTGGAGAACCAGAAAAGACTGAAGCTTCAGCCATGGTGACTCGAAACCAGTCTAATCATAACCGGCCTTCTCAAAGCCTGCCTAAGATCACTAATGGTGCCAATAAATCCACCTACAAATGCACCCATTGCAATCAAACTGGTCATACCAAAAGTCACTGCTTTGAACTTGTGGGGTATCCAGAATGGTGGGATCGTAGCCGCGATGCACATAAGAAGAATTCCAAGAAGACCTCCAGTGCTGCATTTGTTGAAACACAGATAGAGGATTATGTTGCTGGACAAATCTCAACATTAGCAGCAGCGACAGGTAATGGTGGTAAGTTTTTAAATATGTCTACACTTGTTTCTAATAGTGCATGGATAATTGATTCCGGTGCTATGGATCATATGACATTTGATTCTAGACAGGTCTCATCCCTTCAACCGTCCTCACAAAAATTTGTTTCCACTGCCAGTGGCTCTTCGGCCCTTGTTATTGGAGAAGGATCCTTACCTCTCACTGATACTTTGAATCTAGATTCTGTTTTAGTTATTCAATCTTTGGATTCCAATTTGTTGTCAGTTTCCCAAATCACCACTGCTTTACTTTGTGTTGTAATTTTTTGGCCTGATTTTTGTGTGTTTAAGGACATCCAAACAAGGCAAACGATTGGTTGTGGTGTTAGGCAAGGGAAGCTGTATTACTTGGACTTGGTGTCAAAGAGTTCGGACAAGCTGCGTCAAGCTCTAACAGCGGATGGCTCTAAGGGGGGAAGCAGAAATATGAAATCTAGTTATGGCATCGATGTCTGGTGCATGCTTCCTTTGGTTACCTAAAGAAATTATTTCCTAGTTTATTCGCAAAATTTGATGTTTCTAGTTTCCAGTGTGAAGTTTGTGAACTTGCAAAAAGCCATCGTGCTTCTTTTCCATTAACATTGAATAAAAGTCCAGTTCCTTTTATGGTCATACATTCTGATGTTTGGGGTCTATCCAAAGTCACTACCTTGGGTGGATCACGGTGGTTTGTTATTTTTATTGACGATTGTACTAGGATGACTTGGGTGTGCTTAATGAAATCTAAAAGTGAAGTAAACTTGTTATTTCAAAAATTTTATAACATGGTTCATACTCAGTACAATGCGCAAGTTCAAGTTCTTCGCAGTGACAATGGTGGCGAATATTTGAGTTCTGAACTTCAGTAGTATCTGGAAGCACACATAATTATTCATCAAACTACTTGTTCCAATACACCTCAGCAGAACAGGGTGGCCGAGAGGAAAAATCGTTACTTGTTGGAGGTTGTCCGTGCTTCATTGATAGAAGCCCATATGTCGTTGTCTTATTGGGGTGAAGCACTTACCTCTACAACATATTTGATCAACCGGGTACCCTCCATCACTATTGATTTCTAGACACCATCCCAAGCTCTCGCTGAGGCGGTTGTTGCTCCAGCTGTCCCAAATTTACCTCCTCACATCTTTGGTTGTGTAGCATTCATACACCTCCATAAGCATCAACGCACCAAGTTATCTCCTCGAGCGTTGCGATGTGTCTTTCTAGGATATGCTGCTTATCAAAAGGGGTACCGATGCTATCATCCTCCAACCCAACGAATGTTTATTACATTGGATGTAGTTTTTCATGAATACTTGATGTATTTTTCTTTTGAGCCTGAACTTCAGGGGGAGTACCAGAAGGAAATTCAGACTCTAGACTATGATGATCACATCTTTGAAGATGTGGATGTTCACATCTCTGAAGAAGTGGGTAACTTGGACATCTCTGAAGAAGGGGAACTCTCTAAACCCGTTAATCAGGAAGTGGATGAATTGGAGGTGGGTGGTATAGCTTTGGATCAAAGTAGTGATGAACAACCAGAAACTGAAGTTGTGGCTCCACCTTTGTTTGAGCCCCTCACACCACAGGCAACTGATACACCAAACCAATCATTTACTGAGGATGTTCCTGAACCATCTAGAAAATAGCTACCACAACGTCTCACCAGAGGTATCCCTAAACCCACATATGAACCCAAACTTTCTAGTAAAGTTAAATATCCCATGAGTCATTATGTGTCTAACCATCATTTGTCAGAATCAAATCAATCATTTGTAAATCAATTATCTACTGTATCTATTCCTAACAATGTGTAGGAAGCCTTAGCTGACCCAAGGTGGAAAGCCGCTATGAATGCGGAGATGAAATCATTGCAGGAAAATAAAACCTAGGAACTTGTTGACCGTCCACCGGGAAAGAAACTAGTTGGATGTCGGCGGGTTTATACTGTGAAGTACAAAGCAGATGGTACAATTGAACGCTTTAAGGTGAGACTGGTGGCAAAAGGGTACACCCAAACCTATGGGATTGATTATACAAAGACATTTGCACCTATAGCTAAAATCAATACAGTACGAGTCTTGTTGTCTCTAGCTGTGAACTTGTGTTGGCCATTACAACAGTTTGTTGTTAAGAACACCTTTCTACATGGAGAGTTGTTCGAAGAAGTCTACATGGAACTCCCACCTGGATGCATGATACCAGAAATACATAGTCGGAAGGTGTGCAGATTACAAAAGTCACTATATGGGTTGAAACAATCTTTGAGGGCGTGCTTCGGAAGATTCACAAAGTCTATGAGAGCCTTTGGTTACTATCAGAGAAATTCAGACCACACTTTATCCTAAAGAAATAGTAGGGTAAGATCACTGCACTTATTGTGTATGTCGATGACATGGTAGTTACAGGAAATGATCCTAAAGAAAGGAGGGCTCTACAGGGTTACTTGTCCAGAGAATTTGAAATGAAAGACCTTGGTCTCTTGAAATATTTCCCTGGGATCAAAGTGTCTCGATCTGATAAAGGGATCTTTCTGTCTCAAGGAAAATATGCCTTAGACTTGAACATTACAGGAAACTGGTATGTCAGCATGTCAACCAGCTGATACACCAATAGAAGAAGGATTGACGTTATGTATTGAGTCTAATCAGGTACCAGCTGATAAAGGAAGATACCAGAGACTCGTAGGAAGATTGATGTACTTAGCACACACAAGGCTGGACCTTGCCTATGCATTGAGTATTGTTAGCTAGTTTACGCATAATCTTGGAGAGCAACATATGAATGCAGTTATGCGCATTTTGAGGTATCTGAAGTCTGCTCCTGGAAAAGGAATTTTATTCACTAAAAAATGAGGATTATCAAAGTGTGGATGCATATACTGATGCTGACTGGGCTAGAGCAGTAGATGACAGGCGTTCTACTTCAGGTTATTTCACCTTTGTAGGAGGTAATCTCGTTACATGGAGAAGCAAAAAATAGAATGTTGTTGCATGATCAAGTGCGGAGGCAGAATTTAGAGGTATGGCACTTGGAATATGTGAGGCGTTGTGGATAAGACTTCTCCTAAGAGATTTGGGTTGTCTACCCAGGCAGCCAATTCAACTATATTGTGACAATAAAGCAGCTTATGATATTGCTCATAATTCGGTTCAACATGATCGTACAAAGCATGTGGAGGTAGACAGATTCTTCATTAAAGAGAAGTTGGATGAGAAGATTGTGGAGCTGCCTAAGATTCGATCAGAGGATCAGTTGGCTGATATTCTCACCAAA
>MU214658.1:17249-31141 GCA_018584345.1 Thuja plicata | reverse complement strand
ATTTCTTTTTATTCTAGATTCCTCCTTAAGAGGAAATAGCACAAGTGGCACACACATTATGAATGTGGCTCACATGCACATGGGAGTTACATTCAACTCCTTTCTTCTCATCTCTACCTAAGAGATGCTTCTTTTCTCTTTATCACTCATTCTCTCATTCACTTGCAACACTTAGTTTCATTTCTCATTCTCTTGAAGCATTGTATGAGCATTTTTCTCTCATTCTCTTCCTCTCTCTCTCTCTTAGGCTTTTTGGCCCATTCTTAATAATATCACAGGGGTTTTTTTATGCTTTTCCCCCTTCAAAAACATTGTCTCATATTGTATGGTGCATGCTTCTAGACTTGGTTATTTCATGGTATGCATTTCCTCACACTTTTCTCATTAGATTAAACAAGATCTTTTTTTGCTCTTTCTTATCATTTCTTACAGGATACGATCACAAATGTTGATGTAATAGATTGAAATCCACAAAAAAACAAAAGGAAATCATGGATATTGTATTTTGTCACAATGC
The DNA here is from genome assembly GCA_018584345.1 of Thuja plicata. Classification (NCBI taxonomy): domain Eukaryota; kingdom Viridiplantae; phylum Streptophyta; class Pinopsida; order Cupressales; family Cupressaceae; genus Thuja; species Thuja plicata. The sequence goes on along the minus strand of MU214658.1, from coordinate 30,624 downwards.
TTGATGAATAAGGAGAAAAATGCTTTCAAGATCTTGAAGATGTTCTTGAAATCTAATTGCTTGATCGATTGGTTTCCTCTTTTCTCCACCTCTTGTTGTTATGAAAGAATGGAAAATGGGGGCCTTTATATAAATATTTCAATGTAAAATTAACTTTAGGATGACTTAGAAAAATGATAATAAAATACAAGGCTAGCTTTCGGGAGTGTGCAACACTAGGATCCCACCCTTCAAATTTTAAGCGAAAGTGTTGGGGGCATGTCGAGAATTTACAACATGTATCGAAAAAGTCAACATGTTCCTAGGGAACATGTTGGGAATTTACATGTACCCAAAAAGTCAACACATTCCTAGAGAACATGTTAGGAATTTACATGTACCTAAAGAGTCAACATGTACATGGAAAAATTTAGTGAAATTTAATTGGGATAAAGTTGATAGTTTCTAGGCCCCAAAAGATAATCCACACAAAGATATTAGATTGATAGATGTGAAATAATGCCTCAAACTTTGAAATGAGGTAATATCCATCTTAGAGTGCGGAGATGAAATAAATTGGTGAAAATCGTTTAAGAGAGGAATATAATATTAATTTAAATATTTATTTAATTTAATAAAGGTCCAATGAGCATTAGAAGAACACAAAATAAATGTGGGGACCCATATACACTAAAATGGGGCTAAAATAAGAACCTAATTAAGGGTGCTTAATTTTTAGGACAATACAAGGATAAAAGAGTTTAGACAAGAAGAAGACTTGCTAGGGTGGGTGAGAAATCAAACTATTGTTTTCTTTCTAAAATAGAACCAAATAATTATGCAAAAGAAGGAAAAGATGAATATTGGATAAGAGCTATGGAAGAAGAGTTGGAGAAAATACAAAATAATTAAACATGGCAGCTGGTACCTAAATAGGTAGACAAGAAAGTAATTGGAACTAAGTGGGTATTATATAACAAGCTAATTGAAGATCAAAAAATTACTATAAGTAAAGAAAGACTGGTATGTAAAGGTTATACTCAAGTTGAAGGAATCAATTTTTAAGAGAAATTTGATTCAGTAGCCAGAATGGAAGCTATTAGAATGTTTTTGCATTTTGTCGTACAAAATAATTTTAAGGTATATTAGATGGATGTTAAGTCTACATTTTTTAATGGAGAGATTAAAGAAGAATTCTACATAGAACAACAAAATGATTTCAAAATGTTGTAAGCTACAAATATAGTTTGCAAACTCAAGAAGGTGTTGTATGGACTCAAGCAAGCCCCTAGAGTTTAGTATGCAATACTAGATAGATATTTTCTACAACAAAAGTTCAAAAAAATAATGACATACATTAATATTTATATTAAGATTGAAAATGATAAGTTGTTGGTAGTAATAGTCTATTTGATGATATTATATTTGGAGGTAATGACAATGCTTCCAAGGATTTTGCTGAAGATATGCAAAAATAATTTGAAATGTCTATGATTGGTGAGATGTTATTTTTTATTAGCCTTTAAGTTATGCAATTAAAAGATGGTTTTTTATTTCTAAGACCAAGTATATCATAGAATTACTGAAATTTTTTTGGAATGAAGTCCAAACCATTAGCAACTCTTATGGCTACTGGGTATCGGTTGAGCAAGGATGATGAGTCTTCGGAGGTTGATCAGAAGTTGTATAGATATATGGTTGTTGGAATACTATGCTTAACAACTTAAAGACTAGACATTATGCATGCAATCTTCTTAGCTACCAGATATCAATTAAAACCAAGAAAATATCATAAAGTGGCAATGAAAAGGATATTTAAATACATTAAAGATACTTTGGACTTTTTCCTATGGTACATAAGAGATGGTTATTTCTTACACAATCTCATGAAGTGGAAATTCCAAATATATTTAGATACTTTGAACTTTGGCCTATGGTAAAGAAGAGATGGTGATTTCTTACTAAAAGATTTTACTGGTGCTGATTGGGAAGGATGTACAGATGATAGAAGAAGTACTAGTGGTGAAGTATTATTTTTATGAGAGAGATTGGTCTCTTAGACTAGAAAGAAACAATATTTGGTTTCACTATCTAATCGAGAGGCACAATACATTGCAGTAGCATCTTACTGTACTCGGATAATTTGGATGAACCAAACAATTAAGGATGTGAAAATAGTTTTTGATGAGGTAATTTAAATAATATGTGATAGTACCATTAATTCTCCAAGAAGCTAGTGATGCATTTAAATTAAAAAACATTTCTATTTGGTATCATTTATTGAGAGAGAAAGTTTTTGAGAAGGAAGTTAAGTTGGAATATGTGCCTACCAAGAAAAAAATTATGGATATTCTCACTAAATCTCTGGCTAAGAATACTTTTGAGTGTCTTAGATAGTAGTGGTTATCACCCCTCCTTTTTAAACCTAGATACATAAGGGGAGAAATTATTTCCATGGGGATAATAATTTCCTATAATTTCTCTCTTTGGTTGATACTATGAATTCTCTCAGGGGGAGCAGTATGGGTGGAAGATTGTAGAAATGGAGTGTAGAGAGTTGGTTTCCATGATAGGGGGAGAAAATGAGGATATTTATTGCAAAATAAAAGGGGGAGAAATATTTGTGACCTTTTTCCTTGATTTCAAAGGGGGAGAAGGAATTTTAGAATGGTAGTTCAATTTTAGTTATCATTGGTGTTTCTATCAATGACAAAGGGGGAGATTATTAGCATTATGCTTTGTGTTGTCATTGATGTCAACCTCTAGTGTGGCATTATTGTTAGCTTGTTGAGGATGGAAATTTGTTAAGGTTATTGCATTGGTGCATGAATAAGATTGAAGTATGATTATTTATGTTTGGCATTGTGTGTTTAGAGATTCTAATGATTTCACAAATACAATTTGTGGTATATCAAGAATATAAAAGTATGATAGGGAAGAATATATAGGAAAGATTATTTGAAAGCCATATGGGAAAATTATTTGAATTCCTCCACATGAGATAATGGATACTTACGGCTCTGGCTATAATGAATTAGTTTTGTGAATATTTCACTATCATGTTCTTCAGTTCCCCAACTGATCACTTGATAGAGATATGATGCGTAGTTTGGTTGACAACATTGCTAGCTGTGAGGAAGGATTGGATAGGCTCAAAGAATGCTTTTTTATTGCCCTAGATTGGAACTTTAGGGTTTGTAGTTTTTTATACATGGTAAGATGGTTCATGTAGTGTTTCATTTCAGATAGCTTTTGATGGTTTGTTCTACAAGTGAAGATTTGTTGTCACAAGTGCTACATTGTTGTCTGTGTTGGCTCCTGGCTGACTCAATAATTTATGGTGATTTAATTTGAGTATTTCTCATATACATATAGGTTAAGGAAATAATCAAGAGGATTATTATGATTTTACCATGGTGTACTATGATTTTGATGGTGCTATATGTTTTAGAGGGTGTTTTGGGTTGACTAGTAACCTACTTTTGAAGCTTTTCTACACGTTACCTTTAGGAAACAATTTGGAGAAGGTTGTGAAGTGTGTGGATGAATTATATTATTTGAGGAAGACCTTTTATGATGTATTTTGGTTCCCTTTATCTCCTAGGGTGAACTAAACTAAATATTTGTGCTCAAGGTGGCCAATCTTGTATTGACAATGCTTATATTATTTTGATCAAACTTGGTGTTTCTGATGGACAAATCTCTAAATATATGAGTGAAAAATGATGAGATAGGTATGAGTGAGTGTGAGGTAATTGTGAATCTTGTGTGGATGAATTTTGAATATGAAGTTTCACAAATTAGGAAAAATAAAGTTACAAATTTTTGAATTAGATAGAGAGGTCACTAAAATAGATCAAGAGATCATATTTTCACTCTTTCACTGTGTTTATTGGGAAGTAGTGAATTATTTTATAGATTTGTAGAGATCTATATTTATTTTTAATATTCCCTTGAGGATTACTTAGATCCTTGATAGGTCACCTAAAATAGTAGGATAGTGATTTTATTGTCTTTTAACCTAAAATTTTGTAATTTAGTATTTGCATATAGTGAGTATATTTCTCACCATAGTTTTTCCCATCTTGGGTTTTCCATGTAAATCTAGTGTTCATGTTTACGTTTCATAATTTCTATATTTTTTTTTATGGTTAGTTGGATTAATAAATAGATACTAAGAATTATGGAAGAAATGTTAAATTTTTAAGTATTGATTCACCCCCCTCTCAACATTAAGTAGTGTTCAACAATCTTTTCTCTTTGTAGTATTTCCCATGATCATATCTCTCTTTGTATCTCTCTTTCTTATACTTTACCATGAGTATTCATGTAATCCCAAACTCCTACTAAAGTTGGGGCTAAATGTAACATCAGAAATTGCATCCCTATGCAAATTTCCACTTACACAGGCCCTATTTTAGCATGTATGACCTCTCACATTTAGTTCTGTTCACCCCAACCTGATTCCATTTATAATTTTGACATCCCCTCTATAATTAGGACCTTTGGCCCTAATTTGGGACCACTTTTGGAGGAACAAGGTGATTTGGTTGCCCCATTATCGTAACAAGGAAACCAAGTCACCTCGTGCCTAGATGTTTAGTCCCAAATTAAAATATTTAAATGGTTACTTTGTTTTAGTGAGGAATATAAACCCATGTTAGATTCCTTTGAGTTTTGCACCCTAAAATGTTTGGGAGAGGTATAAAAGCAAGATACCCTCCCTCATTTTGACATCCAAAATCAACACACACAAGTCAATTAGATATGTCAACTATAATTTCATATTTTAAGTCCTTGAGAGTAAGTTTTCAAGTATTCAATGCATTCATCTCACCATATTCTTCATTATGGAAAGATACAACAACCCTCATTTAAGAATGTACTTGATAATTACCTTTTAGTTTTTCTTGAATTCATATTATTATATTAACAATTGTGATTCCATTTAAAGAGCATTGCATCATCAAGGTATAAAATATCACGATTCAAAAATATGGCCCCTGCTACATATTTTCACACTTTCCTTTCAAGTATATTTCATTTCAATTTCAAGGTTAATTCCTAAACCATGGTTTGACTTAGGCAAACCCCTTTTTGTACAACATTTACCTTGTTTTTTTAATGTGTGGGTATAGGTGCTATACTTGTAGAATGACATATAGATAGATCAAGAGAAGAGCTATAGTCAACAAGTTATTGGATCAAAAACTATCAAGAATAAGGCAACCATGTAACCCTAGTCTAGGAACAAGGTGACCGACTCATCATAGTCCTCTCATTTCAACCTAAAATATAGACTACAAGTTAGTTACAATTCATGTTTTCCAAATTTGCCTCCTGAATTTTTCTGTCGGTTCCCACTCACCTTGTACATGTTCAAAACTACTTCTTCCTATTTTTTCCTAGATCTTGCATTTTTAGATCATATTTGCATATTCATAGTCGCCCACTATGAAAGATAATTGCATCCACATAGTGGTTGATCATTCTTGATCCTAGGGGACCATCTTCCTTCCAATATAAGAGGAGATTGGTGTAAGCTTCCTATTTTTCCTTGAGAGATAGTGAACCCTATTTCCCCATCTTACACACTTCATTCCTCAATTCAAACATTTCTTTAAATTCTTTAAGTTGTCTAAAATCATTAGATTTATTATTTATAAAATATAACCATGTTGCTCTTCTATATAATCATCAATAAATTAAACATAATATGTGGATTTTTCAATGGAAGGAACATCTACGGGAATAAATACATTAGAATGACAAGATATAACACACCAAAATATTTAACTCAAGTAAAACTGAACATGGTTTTGGTCTCCATAAATGAAATGCTTACAAAAATAAAAATCAAGGTTACAATCATTCAAACCTTCAACAATTTTTTTTATTTTTTATGGTCCTTAAAACATTTTCTCCATTTTGGCCAATTCACTAGTTCCATAATAGAGACTTATCCACATGTTACTTTGATTTAGAAGAAAATGCACCCTTAGGAACCCAAAATCCATGACCATCTGTCAAAGGTGAAACACATACCATTTTCAATGAAGTGTTCATAGATTTCATCTTCACAAAAATATTATTACACTTTGTAGTGTATGCATCCATCTTATGCAATGTGACAATTCTAACATCTCTAAGAATCACCATAGAACCTCTCACTTTTGAATCTTAAATCAAATAATACTACCTACATACTTGGATCTATTAATTTTCTCATTGACAATTTTTTTTATATTTTAGACTAGGGAGATGCAACATACCATTAATCCTTTTTATTCTATCATTAGGAAACCTAATTCTAACTTTACCATGAGAAACTATATTTAAATGAAAATAATCACCCAAGTATACCTTACCTCCATCAAATTATTCATATTCTAGAAAACCAATCTTTATTAGAGGTCATATGAAAAGATGCACCTGAGTGAATCAACCTTCAATCATCACATGCATGAGTGGACAAATATGAAAAGAATACATCATCGTCTTCCTTCTCAGATTTAGAATTAGAATCAAATTTTTGTAGTTTGTATGGATGTGTCTAGGCTTACCAAAATTCTAGAAAATAACCTTAGAATTTTCAAGAGATTTGGGTCTTCCTTTGGAATTGGATTTATTATGCTTCTCATTCTTCTTTCCTTTTTCCTTAGGTCTTCCATGAACAATTAGGGCATCCATGTCATTGAAAAATAACTTCGCCCTCATCTCTTCAGAAAGAAAAGATCCCACCACATATTCAATCTTCAAAATAACAGAAGTACTATGGATGGCCATAACAAGAGAATCTCGTGAATCAAGCAAAGAACAAAGAAAGATCTAATATTTCTCCTCCTCATCCATCTTGATACCAAATGATGCCAATTGAGCCAGCAACATATTGGATGCTTCCACATGGTATGTAATTTTTCCACCCTCCTCAACTCTCAAGGAATATAGTTTCTTCCTCAAGAAAATATTATTAACTAAATATTTGGCTAGATACATCTCACCAAGTTTCTCCCATAGCTTCTTTGTAGAGGACTCTTTTTGGACATTGATTAAATAGAGTTAGCAAGGTACAATTTGATTTTACCCTTATCTTTATGGTCATAACATCATATTTAGAAGCCTTTATCACATCTATAGGTCTCATGACAATCTCATCAACAACATCCCACGAATCTCAATCTATTTATAGTTCCTCCATCTTCAAACTCCACATTTCAAAATTATTTCTAAAAAATTTCTCCACCTCTATTCTCCTTGACAAACTTTCCATTTGAAAATTCCTACAAAAAGATCACAAAGTATCTTTTACAAAATCTCCACTCAAATCTGGATTATTTCAAAAGACCCAACTACCCAAACTGAAACCAAAAGTGACTAAGCTCTAATACCACGTGTAAGGAAATTAAGGTAGAAGAAAAACTTCCTACACTAATCTTGAGAGGAGGATTATGTAAAAACAATTTCAGATCTGTACATCAGTTATAGAAACTTAACATAAATAAATATTAATATCATTCATACTATGACATAGTGATTTACGTAGGGACAACCCTTTTGGTAGAAGAACCACACACTCTAAAAGATGCCCAATATATTATTTACAAATTAATAACATATTGCAATATATTTGCAAAGAAATCTTCTCACAAGAGTATCACCAACCAGAGATCTGGAGGTAACTTAATATCTATAAGAATCTTACGTGCACCCTCTATTGTATGCACCTAATATATAGGTGATACAATACATGAAATTGTCAAACGATATTACAAAACCATGGGTTAAAAACTCACATATAAAGAGGTAACCACCTTATCTTCAATCAAAGATGCCATATGATGTGTCAAAAAGCCCACTAACACCTATAACTCCCTTTTATAACTCATTTATGTGTTAAACATACTTTTATATTTCCTATTTCAGGAGACCAAACTTTAAGAGGTCATAACTTTGTTGAACACACCAAAAAACTGAGAGGGAGGGTGAATCAGTTTTGACCAAAATTTGAAACTTTTATGTTACACACACTTATTAATTAGCTTTATCCAACTTAATCTTCAAAATAGATATGTAATGACAACAAATACACAAACACTAGATTTTTACATGGAAACTCAATGCAATAAAACCATGATAAGAATCACACTCACGATATAGATAACTAACTACAAATGTTTCAGGCTACAAGGAGTGCATTGCACCTGAAAAAGACTTGCAAGATGAGGCACCAACCCCAAGGCAAGATAAAAAGGAATTGCAAATCACTAAAAGGAATAATTCATTCAGAGCAAGCTATAGGTTTGCGCAAGCTGCCAAAAGAGCTATTATTTTCTAGCATACATAGGAATATGGTGAATTGAAAAGATATAGGATCTCCTTATCAGCAACTGCAACAACTATGTCAAAATCGCACATTCACATCTTTTCTCTTTCACATTTGCATCACACTAACTTCAAATTGAATCCCAATACAATGCAATTCAATCCATACATCAACTCAACCATCCACACATTCATATATACCAACTTGATCATTCAATACCACAACTAGGTTGGCCACGATAGGGATAAGCATCATTTACACAAAGTCAACCACCACAAACACTTACACTTAATGTGGTCCTCCTGAGGAGATAAAGGGGACCCAAATATATCACAACACATCTCCCACAAATCATTTAATCAAAGCACAAGGATCACAACACTCTCCAAAGTCAACACCAAATGTAACATGCAACCAAGCATAAGAACACATTAACTAGTTGACCCAATTTTTTTTTTTTTATGTACATAACTTGATGTGACATACAATACGCTATGTCAAGATTCATATCAACCTCTTATCTTCTCCTCAAAAGAATATTTGGACCAATAAATCATAAATCAAACCAAATCAATTGTCGATCAAAGACACACACAAACAATAATGTCACACTCAGAACAACAAAATTTGTGAAGCAAACTAATATAAGATATCTAAATTGGAACACTACACAAACATTAGGAACATGTCCACCAAACCACACACCTGGAAACATCAATGCGGAGAAATGCAGAGCATTCTCCAGACCAGTTATGATCATTTTTTATATCCAACCTCACTATCTTAAAAAATCAGAACACAACTTTAGCCTTTGAACTCTTGTGGACTTGAAAGTTGGATTGTGCAACATTCGCAAACCATACATGACAACACTAAGACTGTAAGTGACCAACTTCTTATGCAGACCATTCCCCATAAAGACTTCATATACTCTTTCCTACATATACCATCTTTCCATACTTGTCACCTTCTGGGTATACAACATACTGACTTTTCATAACCACCAGTGAACAAATAAACATCTTTTTATTGTCATTTCTAACCGAGTTTTACTAAATTAACTTATTCAAAATTATTAAGAAGACGAAAATTAAAATATAAAGATAATTAAAACCACTAAGATAATACTTCTACTTATGACAAATAATACAAATTATTGAAACCACCCATATAAAGAATTCCCAAACATAAATCGCTAGGACTCTAAGGATTTTCTAAGGATTTACATTCACTGTTAGATAATATTTTCCTTGAACAAATTCTAAAATTTGAATTTCAGTATGTAGAAAACCCTCGTAGAACTCTCTAACTACGTAACTAAATCATCAACATAAGCTACATTACTTAAATGTAACGCTTGTTCCTTCCATTCCAGGCTGTACAAGAAAGAGGGGACATAAAAACATTAAAGATGCATTCTCCCCATTCCAAACATAGATCCCCAATAGTGCTATTAAAGTGGCATGGCATATTAACTTTCATATATGAGAACTATAAATGTGATTCTTTGTTATTATGTTCATCTTGCTTTTTTGGAACAAAATCCAATCATGGATGAAGTATATCAAATATACAACATTTCTATCAAAGATACAACATTTCTTTTATGTTGAGTTGCCTGTCATTTCTTCTATAGTAAGGGAAGAATAGGGCCATTTAAAACATTTTGAACCCTAAAAGGCCCCCACCCACTATCTATTCCCAAGCATTATAAATACCGCATGAATAGAAGCGTGATTTTCAATTAAATAAAAAATATCTCACCAAATGTCATAATTAAAAAATCATTTATAAAGGAGTAAGTCGTGAAATTTATTAATAACTCGTCACTAAAGTTAGGTAAGGCCAATGAAGTTATGGGAAAAGATAGAGGATACTAGATGAAGTCAAAACTTTCACACTAAAATAATAATAAAGCATCTAACTGGTATTTATTATTAATAGAATCTTATTAAATTAATTAATTAAATAATTAGAAAAATAATGAAAACGAAAGGCTTTTTTTTATTAACATTATTACTTTCTATGAGAATTGGTCAAACTAATCCAGAAAATCATGAAGTGCAGAATGACATGTACTAACTAAATCAATACATGTATATTTTAATATATTTCTCTAAAACAGATGTACAAAATAAAAAAATAAAAGAAACAAATATTTGATGTTAATGATGTAATGTTTCTTACTCTTTAAGAAATGGTCCCACATGCTAATATCTTTATTGTCATGGAAGGCTATAATAAGAACATAACACCCCACGTTAATGATGATAAATTGGGCCATTAAAAAAATTGTTAACCTCAACGCATAAGTAAATATGAATAATATCTTTTTTATTTTATTTTTAAGTTGTTAATTTTATAATGTGTATATTTATTATCTTTCTCATTTTTTCTATATTTTTAGGTGATATGAGATATCACTATTTATGTCATAGATAAATTGAGAATCACCTTGTAATCTAATGACACAAGCAAGTTTAAAACATTATAATGCAACCAACTAATAGAACCTATTAACTAAATGTTGAAGATGATTTTGACAAAATTCGTAATAACTGATTTTGAAGGCTAAATATTAGTATTTTCAAACCTTAATTTAAATATATTGAAGTGTATTTACAAATATTCTAATTAATAAGAATGTGTGTGTGTGTGTGAAGAGTTTATACAAATGCACATAGTATTAGTTATAATTAAAATTGTCTTTATTTTTAAAATAGTTTTGACTAATTTTTTTTAAATAAATAATTAAAGATATATTTAAAAAAAAGGACATTAGGTTCAAAACTTATCAAATGAGGGCTTTTGAAATTAAAGATGATATTCATGAGAAATTTGTAGATGATGGAGAGATCATTGATCCTTGATATGAGCATAATAAACTAGACAACATGCCTCTTATCCACTCAGATGATAAGAGAAAGAAGATGTGTCTATAGATGCAATCTTAGAAAAGTTCACAAAAAGAAGTTCGATCTAGATTGATTTAAGGATCAAAGGTATCAATCCTCAAATGAGAGTCAAGAATAAGTCCATAAGACATCCTTCGACTCATGCCACCAAAGAGTACAAAAGATAAAGAAGCAAAGTAAAGGGTATATTAGAGAAAATGCAATAAAGGAAATAATTGAGGAAATACTGTCAAAACTCTTAGATAAAATAAAGCATTTAGAGTATATCACACAAGTAGAAAGTGTCCTGGTGACTTTTTCTTTGTATGTTGACCCTTTGACTACAGTGATCTCGGTAAGAACAACACTTGGTGTGACTCTAGGAAAAGGAGTAGAGGAGACAATGGACCAAGACACTTTAGTACCCTCTCCTCCCCCACAATAAGTAAAAGGATCTCCTCAAAGACAATCATCCTCATAAGTTGATTTTGAAAAAGAAAAGAGTGATTAGGTGGATATGCCACAAAAAAAAACTTCACAATTTGAACTTGAAAATTAGTTTTTTGTCAAAAAAGAAAAGAGTGATTAAGTGGAAAATGCCACCAAAAAAAACTAGAACATCTAAACCTAAAAAATAGTTTTTTTTTTTAAATTTAAGAGATAAATATAGGGAAAAAAAGAGTTTCATGACCAAGCCAGTGAGGAGGAACAAAAAGAAGATAGGGAACAAGAAAAAGAAATAGAAAAGGAAAACGATTAAGGTAAGCAAGATAATGTTGTTGAAGTATAAGTTGCCTCCCACTTAATTTTAACAACAAAAGTGCCATGCCCAAAAATTTCGCGCCCAAAAACGCAACAACTTTGTTTTTTGAAAAGTATAAGAGACTATAAGGGCTACAGTTAGGGTTTCCTAAGTATGAAATGTTAATCTTACAACTATCTGAAGGAGTCCTAGGTTGCATAGCATTGATAACTTTCACAGTGTCGAGGGGAATCATGTCCTTAAGACAACATCCCTCGATCCTAAAACATTAATTTGAGTCTAGGTAGAGTATGTTCTTCCGATGAGTTAATATACGCCATTCCATTAAAGCTAATAATGTTTCAGGAGAAATACTAAACCTAAACCTTTATTAGATTTACTAATGTTTAATTACTCATTAATCCCCAAAATTATTAATGATGACTAGTTTACTAAAGAATTACAATAACGCTATTTTTACGGTGGCCAATATACTGACCACATATATTGGTCCCATAAAAATAACCTTATCGGAATATAATTTATCCTCTTAAACTATTTAATTGATGACTTAATTAAAAATCAATTTGTGTATTAAATTTAATTAACTATTCTCCAGTCTTGAATGTTGAATATTTATAATTTGAGAATAACGTCCAATCTAAGATGTGATCACATTTTTTTTTTTTTAATTTAAACTTACGAAATGCTAACGATGAAATTCACTATTGTTTTTCGAAAACGTTATTACCTCCTTTAATATTCGATTACAAAAAAGAGAGTCTCATCTCATAAAACCCCAATAATAAAAATAACTATATATTTGTAAAAAGTAAATTCTGAGTCAATTAATTAAAAGTCAACATTACAAGTTTTCAAATTTCTAATTATAATTAACATAGTTTATTATATACTTACTCCACGATTAAATTCTACTATAATATGTTAGAATATATTATAGTCTAAGTTATTATAAGAGAAATAATAAAGAACCCCTATTTTAGATTCCGTAAGATTTTACACTTATTAAAATAATAAAATATTAACTTCATAAAAAAAAACTTTCTAAAACATCCTATCCAACTTTTTTTGAAAGCAATTTATAAAAATCACAATGACATTACCATTTTAGAAAACAAAAAGAATAGCTTCCCACAAAAAGCTCTGTCTTTAGAATAAGTTTGAAATTTCTTTTTTTTTTTTTTTTGTTTTTCCCTCTCATATTTTGCATGCCCTAACCCTAATTCAAAATTAGGTTTAGGGTCAAAATATGAAGTGAAAAAGGATAGTCATTTCTTTACCTCTCTTTTCCAAAATCTCTTCTCCTTTCCTCTTGTAACCCTAGGGTCCATTTTTTTTTTTGCTTTCTATGCTAGTTGTTTTGGTTTGCAGGTATGGAGCCAAATGAAGAAATATATATATATATATATATATATA
>MU214655.1:264009-298221 GCA_018584345.1 Thuja plicata | reverse complement strand
AATCTTTGCATTGCATAGCATTTATCATGGTTAAAAATCCTTCGTTCTTAGATGGTCCATAGTTGTGAGGCCCTCGTCCTGAGAGCAAATTTCAAAACTCCATCTAGATAGAAGGCAACAGGTCGAATCACGCAGACAGGCAGGATGAATAACTCATATTTAGTCTTGGTTGTACCTGGTGAAGAAGGACTATGTTGAAGTGTGTGGTTGATTTAGAAGGCCAAAATTAACTCATACACCTTGTAGCTGCAAAAAGGGGATTCAACATGTGGTTCCATATTTTCGGTTTAATTGTCCCTCGAAAAGCCATAGCATGATAATCGCTAAGAACAAACGTAAGGAGTCTGGTTTCCATTTCCAGTAATGTATTGTCTTTGCTTGCCAAGATATGGTAATTTTATCTTTATTGAGAGTGATAGATAACTTATTTCACACTCTAAATATAGAGAGCATCCTTCTAAGATATTAATACTGCCATCATTAATGATAACATTTACATTCTCTTTCCCAAAGATCTTTGAAGATTTTGTGCTTGAAAATCGTTTACCCATGCTTTATTAAACGTCATCTTTTCAATTATATTAATATTTAGAGCTTTGTTTATTCCCAACACCTAAAATTTATCCCCATCCGTGAGATGTCATTAAAGAGAGGAGATTTGTCTTTAGCACATAAATCTAGGAAATCCAACAGATATAATGGCCTTTATTTAATCGTATGATAAGATCTTCATTCTAGCCCACTACATTTATATCATCCTAAACCTAAAGTTGTATGGGAGATGGGAGATATTAAAGAGTTAATTAGATTAGGTTAGGATGGAGAGGAGGAAATAAAAGCTACACTTTATAATGATAAAGGAATTTAACTACTATGTTTCTAAAGTTTGAAATTTTATTAAAACTGGAATAGAAGGCCACCTAAGGGATAGTATAATGAATCTATCTAAGCTAAGGACTAATATGGGGTTGAAATAATTTGAGGCAATGTTCTAAGTTTGATATCTTAAATACCCGCTACAAGGATTTCATTCTTAAAGACACTTCCTAAAGAAAGATTCTGAAACTAACATTTGTTTGTAAGCAACAACAAAAAATTCTAGAAATCGCTAAGGATATCTAAAAGGAAACCTACGAGTTGGGAAGTGTCTAAAAGGGTTGAGTATTCATTATGTAAAAGCCCTGTAATGTAATAATGTTTTAAGGTGGGGCATGTAAACTCCTCGTGAATAGGGTAATGATGAGGAGGGTAGGCTTCCCCAAAAAATGCTTTTGAGGCGATTAGAAGATATGGTGAAGTGGTCTCAATCATACATCTTGAGAAGACAAGGGGGATTCAATTTAATAAGTCTGAAGGGCTACTCTTTCTATGAAACCAACCTCAAGGTTACAAGATTAAAAAGAGGGAGTATATTGAGACAAAAGTTTTACAAGGGTAATTAATGTGGTCTGATAGCTTAGATACTAACCTAGACAGGGATATTATAGACTTTATCAAGATTTTTATCTAGCAAGATAAGTGTCAATAGCTAAATTATCTCATTCATCTGTCCTGACATTCCCTTCCCTATAAATGTGATTGATAGTAATTTTATCAAAGGATTGACATAAGGTAAGGGCAGATGATAAGATTGAGTCAAGTCTCCAATTAAGAAGAGAGCCCTTCCTTAAGGCATTAATAATAATTGCAGAGTGACCTTAAATGGCTAAATTCTTGATACCAAGTTTTACACCTAGAGACAGGCCCTCGACTAAGGCTTCCAATTCCGCCCATTTATTGGTTTCTTTGCCTATAAATCTATTCCTCTTATCAATTTCATTACCCTCAGAGTCATGAATGCAACATCTAATCCCAGCTAACCCAGGATTGCCATGCGAGGCACCATCAAAATTAAGTTTAAACCAACCATACATAGGTGGTATCCATTTACAATTAATACATTTTTGAGATGAGGAGGGTTCCCCTGAGTCTATAAAGGCGGGAATTTTTAAACCTATCTATCTATTTCTCATTTTTTCATCCCAGAATGTCATAACCATATTTTTTTTTGTTACTTAGCATAATTCTATTAGTAGTGAATTCAATGATGGTGCTTTCAATTTTATTGATCAAACTAGTATAGCCCATTTTAGAGTCTTGGAAAATTCGTCTGTTCCTCTCTTTCCATACTTCCCAAAGGGTAATAGAAGGAGCCAAAATCTATATCGAGATATATATGCTATCTTTATATAGAGATGGCCAAGATAGGAGAAAAAATGAAATAGTATGAGGGAATGCGGATTTCCATCCCAACTAGCTACATAGCCATTTCTAGACCTTCCTGGAAAAAGAACATCCCAGAAGAAGGTGATCCGCAGTTTCTTCTTGTTGTTCACAAAGAGAGAATCTACTCGGGCCATGAAAACCCATATTTTGAAAATGATTGGCTGTTAGAATATTTCTATTTCATGCTAACCAAGAAAAAACCCCAGCTTTGGGCAAAAAATCATTACCCCTTAGCAGGGTATGAGGGGGGTTGTCTTTCGGAAAAGATAATTTGGAACTAAGGTAGTTATAGCCATCCTTAATTTTATAAATGCCACTCTTATTACCATCCCAAATTAATTTGTCTGGGTTTTTATGGAGAGAGAATTTCCTAGAATTCAAGATAGAGCATAGGCTTGCTTCTTCATCAATAGGAAGATTCAAAAGACTTGTGTTCTTCCACTGCCAACCCCTTTCCTTATCCAAAGTTATATAGTCTTTCACTTTCATACCCCATCTATTTTCTAAAATGGGTTTGGATTGGGCCCAAGTACCTAACAAATTTAAATCTTTATAGCCCTCCCAAGAATCTGACCAGAAAAGGGCATTCTCTCCTACACCAAGGTTCCAAGTAAGCTTTTCTTGGATAATGAATCTACAATCTATCATGAAGTTCCAAATTCAAGAGCCTCTAGGAGGATTCTTTTCTTTGAATATGTTGATAGGATTCAGTTGATTTAAGTATTTATGAGATAGGATTCTGACCCATTTGAGGTTAGGATTATTAAACATTTTTCAGACTAATTTATCCCCAAAAGCTTTGCTTTGGATCTTTAAATCTTTGATTCTAGCTCCCCCTTCCAATTTAGGTCTGCACACTTTATCCCATGCCACTAGGGAGATCTTCTATTTTTCTCCTGAGCCTTGCCAGAAAAAAGTTCTCAGTATTTTATTTAGTTCATTTTTTTGCTTGACAAGAAGATCTAAATAAGAAAGTTGATATAAAGGAATAGCAGATAGGACTGATTGTACCATTATGGTTCTCCTTGCAGCTAATAACCATTTACCTTTCCAAGAAGACATTTTACCTCTATTTTTTCTAATGTTTGATTCCATAGTGAAGAAGACCTAGAGCCTTGATCCATATAAAGCCCTAGATACTTGCACGGAAGGTCCCCTTTTTATAAAATTCATAATCTTAATGATATCCTATTCAAGATAGGGAGGAGTATTAAAAAAAAAGATCTCTGACTTCTCTTTATTGATTTCCTAACCTGAGGCTAAAGCATATTGGTCCAGAATCACTTTGAATTCTTTAGCCTTTGAGATGGAGCTAAGGCCATAGAGAATAGTATCATCAACAAATTGTTGATGGATTGATGAATCCACATCCTTCGTAATTTGAATGCCCTGGATTTTATTATCATATTTTGCTTTGTTAATATCCCTACCTAGAGAATCATCCATAATGATAAAGAGGAGAGGGGATATATGATCTCCTTGACGAATGCCTCTATTAATTTCAAAGAAACCCCGGGGGATCCATTTATAAGCACTGATAGTTTAGGGGTTGAAATACAAGCATAGATCAGATTTACCCATTTATTTGCAAATCTAAAAGTAGAAAGACATTTCTTTAAGGACCAGTCCACCTTGTCATAAGCTTTTTTAATGCCTAATTTAATAAGCATACTAGGTTTTTTGTTCGTATTTACTGAATGCATGGCTTCATGGGAAATAATAATACCATCATAAATTGATCTACGTGGGACAAAACTAGATTGTTCGTCATTGATAATACACGACATAAGATTTTGAAGTCCACTTGCCATAATTTTAGAGAAAAGTTTATATAGAGTGTTGCATAATGCAATAGGTCTATAATCACCGAAGGTTTCTAGTTTTTCTTTTTTGGAGATTAGAGCTAAGAAAGTGTTGGTTACTTCCTTTAAGAAGTTCCCAGAGTTTCTAATACCATCTAAGGCATATGTAACTTCATCCCCTATAAAGCTCCAACATTTCTGAAAGAAGCAAGTGGGAAAGCCATCCAGGCCAGGAAATTTGTTAGGGTTCATCTTATTAAGGATAGTCTCCACTTTAGCTTTCGTAAATCTTACTAAAAGTTGTTGTTTTGATCTTTTGATATAAGTTTAGGAATGTTTGATAAGATATTGTCTTGACTCTCTAAATTTTGAATAAGGTTAGATTGGTAGATATCTTTGAAGAAATTGACTGCTTCATTAGCTATATCAAGCGGTTCCTCAATCAACTGGTTATTCATTCCAGTAATAGAAGTATTATGTTTGTACACCTACGTTGTTTGGTACTATTATGGAAGAATTTGGTATTTCTGTCTCCCTCAGCCAATCGTGTTTCCTGAGACTTTTGACGCCAAAATATTTCCTCCTTGGCAAACACTTCCTCATATTGTTTCATCAAATATTTTTCTTCCTCATATGGGGTATTTTTCATACCATACGCAAAGACCTTTTCATTAAGAGATTTCAATTTCCCTTCTAGAATGCCTTTGTTTTCAAAGATGTTACCAAATTTTGTTTTATTCTAGGTTTTTAATTTTTGCTTAATAATCTTAAGTTTTTTAACTACCTGATAAAGTTTTGAACCTGAGATCTCTATTTGTGTCTACCAACTCCTTATCACTTCTAAAAAGCCCTCTCCCTTAAGCCACATTTGTTCAAATTTAAAGGGGTAGTTCTCTAGACTCTTATCTTTTAGTATTTTGAGTTCTACCGGGAAATGGTCAGATCCAGAAAAGGGTAAGACTTTCGCAGATAAAGTAAAGGGAAGCACATCTAAGTTCCCTCGCAAGAAGAATCTGTCCAATTTTTTCAGCTATAAAACTAAAACCTTTACGCCTATTATTCCATGTAAAACAATCATCTGGAGTGGCAATTTCAAAAAGGCTATTTCTATCTATCCAATCATTAAAATCCCTAGCAACTTTAGAGAGCAGGACAGAACCACCTATTTTTCTCAGAAGTTTTTGTTATAGTATTAAAATCACAACCAATTATAATAATGTCTTTACCATATTCAAGCAATTTAATTTCAATTTCATGCCATATGTTTTCCTTATCCGGGTTAAGTACTGGACCATATACATTGAAAATACGAAGGCATAAGTTAGTTCGAAGACAATGAACCATGACACTACACCAATTAGGATGATCATCGAGCTCAAAGAGAGCAATCGATCTTGGGTCCCAAATAATACCTATCTGTCTAGATGCACCCATGGCCGGAACCCCCCATAGTTCTTTGATACCTAATTTTTTTATTAATGTCCTTAAATCCTAAGCTATCTATTTAGTTTATTGTAGAATGATAAGATTTGTATTACTACTAGAAATGCAACACAACAAGATGCGTTGCTTGTTAGGGGTGTTAAGACCCCTTACACTCCAGGTTAAGATATTCATGGTGACCTAGGAAAGAACTTCCCCTTCCTTGCATAAAAGATATAAGTTAATTTGACTTGTCCTATTGCGTCCCCTGCTTTCGATCTTAGTTCTTGGGTTGATTTCTTGCCTCTTTTCTTTAAAGTTTTGGCACAATTAGGATGATCTTTGCTAGGCATTGAAGAGTCAATACCTAAAATCACATTTTCTGCACATGCAGTGTCACCATCCTCTTTGAGAATAAAATATATATCGACTATTGACACAAAGAATTTAGGCGATAAACATTCTTTGATCAAGAGTTCCTTCTGACGAATAGCTTCCTCTTCATCACAGATTTCATCCATTAATTTATCCATTAGTTCATTTACCACTGACTCACATAAAAATTCAGAAATTAACCGTACTTCTTCCTCTTTCTTCTATTATGAATCCAGACTAGCTCTCGAATGGGAAGAAAGAGGAGACCCTAGGGGGTTGCAAGAACCAGGAGAAGAGATCCTAGAATCTACATTTTCTCCCTCCTGATACAATTTTGGGTCGATATTCTGAACTAATTCAATCGGGCTAGGGACCACAACCTACTTTGACCCCATCCTATCCTCTAAAGGTAAACCACAATCTAAAATAGGCCTAGTAATCACATCCATACTTGAATGTAATGGTTGACTAGGCAAATCCAAATTTAAGCACGAATCACCCCTAGCAGGACCATTTTCATTTAACTTTATCAAATTATTTGAAACAAGTAGGGGCTCCTTTAGTTCCTCGATATTCATAGACTTAGCATGCATAACTATCTCAAAACCTCCTTTATTAATGAGAAAATTAATGTTCACATCGTTGTCTTCTAAGGGTGCAAGGTTATCAATATTATTATTTTTACTGAGTTTTAGGGTTGGAGTAGAATTTTTGCTATTTTTCCTACTAATGTTATCCTGGGTAAACAAAGCTAGTGCATGTTGATCATCCATGACCTCATCCACATCAAAAGCATAATCTATTATACTAGGATTTATCAGTACAGATGATGATTTACAACATATTTCTAAGGGGGAAATAAGTTTATTATTTAAATCCATCCACACAATAATAATTTTCTCTTGGCTTTCAGAGGCAAAAACATATTTTTAGCTTCATAACATATAGCCACCCCAATCAAACTCACTTGTAGCAGGAGCCAGATTGCCTTTGATGGCAAATTATTGACCAAACACCTCAATGTCATTATGCTGGATAACCACCCTCTCATTATAAGAGTTTTGAAAATAAACTCAAGCATTAATTATTATGTAACATAGATAAACACCTACGACTATTTGGAGCCCAAATTGCACTCATATACACAAACAAGTTCATAGATATAAATAAATGTTATAGGTATATATATATTACTGCCCAATAAAGAAAACAACATAGTAGAACGTGAATATATTGTCAGACCTTATAAAATAGGAAGCTCAGTTAAGTATGCACCATAAGATATATTAGCAAGGATAGTCCCTTCTTAGAGGAGCTAAGATATTATTATCAGACACTCAAACTATATATATATATATATATATATAACGTGCATTTTCATTCATACATAAAACTTAGTCACACACACACATATATATAACATGCATTTTCATTCATACATAAAACTTAGTTACACACACACACACACACACACACACACAACTAAGTTTTATGTATGTATGAAAATGCATGTACTATTTCATACATACATAAGTTTTATGTATGTATGAAAATGCATGTACTATTTCATACATACATAAAACTTAGCTATATATATATATATATGCACTTTCTTACACATATTTGTATGTATACACATATATGCCATTACTTGCATATATTCTTACACACATATATAGAAGACTCAAAGAGGTGCTTTTTCAATCAAACATACACATAGATATTCTAGATAGAAATTTACACATAATAAACTGCATAAAATACTAAATTAGTAGGTATAGATCAACTTGAGCCATAGCATATTTCTTAACCGTATTAAATCCAAATAGATGCAGACAACTCTTATTCTCAATACATAGAGAGCAAAAATAGATCGGGCTACAGAGGCATAGAGATAATCAAGCATTAACACTTTAAAAAAGATACTCATAGAGCCCTTAAGAAGCTTAATTAACCAATATAATAGACGACAAATTAAAAACCCATCCCCACAGAATAATTATTTTGTAGGCGCACGCAAACAAATTTGAACACTCATAAATAGTGTAGTATCTAAAATTAATCAAGCTAGACACTACAGACTAATAAGCACAAATCGAAAGCGGCGTAACTTTAGAGATTCTCACCTCCTAAGAAGACAATTTAAACATTGGAATTATATGAGTTTAATTTATAAACATGAATAAATACCAAAATTAGAAAACATATGGCAGGGACGTTTATCAATATAACTTAAAATCACTAAACTTTTAATAATACCATTCCAAATTGGCGTGATTCTAAAATGTTAAATGTTTTATTTATCTCTAACAATTATCAAAAGATCCAGACAGGTCTTCCTAGTTTTAGTATGTGCAGGGAAAGGAATTATTCTTCAAACGAATGTCTCGGAATTAAAGAACTAAAGACAAAGCCGCTTTTCAAATTAGCCGATTGCATGTCTCAACAAATTTGGTCCTGATAACGAATATTAAAATTCTAATACATTAAGTTGGTATCATTTTGTAATTTAATGAAGGAATGCCTTCAATTATTCTATAAATGAGGGAATGCCCTCATAACATCTGTAATTTGTAATCTGGACCTAGGGTCCCGGGCAAGACTGAAGGTTTTCTTCTCCATTCTTTCCTACCAGTGCTCGCAGAGAATGGGGTCTCATGTAAACTTGGAAATGTTAATATTAATAAAATCTACAGGCTTCGGCCTTTTACCGATAAAAAAAAATAAAAATTTCTCAACATAAGGCTGATTCGAATCAACAAAACCTATAAATTTGCCTATGCAATTTCCTATCTCTTTCAAGGACTCATCATCGGAGAGCTCAATTGGTAAATTTTTAAGAAGAATAGCCTTTTCAACCAATAAATTTTTCAGCTTTGACGGATTGATAAAAGGAGTCCATTCTAGGGTAGAAAACCCAATATTTTTATATTTCAGACATCCTTAAGATAGTAACTTATCTTTCAATTTCTTCTTTGAACAACAACATATAAAAAATTATCCTGGAGAATGGTAATACTTACCTTATTATACAATTGTTCTTTTAACCACTTCACAATCTTGCATGTCGAGGTACCGAAACCATTCCATCTGCAAAATAAACCAAAAACCGAACACATTTCTTGCGTTCTCTCGATCAACCCATTCTTAATACATAATTTCACAATTTTATTGTTCTGATTAGGGTTTGCAGATGGTCGAGCAACATTTAAACTATTTGGTAATTCCAATTCCTTTCCTAAATTGGAGCAACAAAATGTTTGCTCTTGATCCTTATATCTTCTATCAGGGGGAGAATATACATTACCTTGGGTGGGTAGGATCGAGAATTATCATTACCTGCGACATTATTAACCAAAAGGGGCATAATCTTGAGGGAGTCTTTCGAAAGATCAACATTTAGTGTATGTGGGGAAAAAAATTCCCCAAACCCTAGATCATTAAGAATCCTAGGTCTTCCAAGGATATTGGCTCTTCGATGCGGCGACGAGTATACTACACCAATTGTGGGAGCACAGGGAAAAGATTCAAGATCACCCAGCTTAGAGACATCCATACAAAAATTGTTAAGGTTAGCGGAGGTGGTCGATAAATGCTCTTGTAAATGCCTCTCTCGAGGAAAAACCCTAGGAGAACTTCTAGGGGAAGATGACATTAGAGCTGAGAAACGGTTGGAAGTCGCAACAGAGAAGGGCTTCAAATATTTTTGCTGAGGGAGTCGACGACTCCTAGAAACAACCTTCCATTCAACGTCCCTATTCGCACGAAGCCCTTCAAAGCTTGAAGATATGGGTAGAACAAAATCGCTAGCTCGTTTGGCATACTGTCTTCGAGAAAACCAAAATTTGTCTGTCTAGACTATTGACAACGAAAGACTTCAATCGCGCATATAGTTGCAGAGCCATTTCACAACTTTTTTAACTTTCATTTGCTTATTATTGACAAGTATTCTAGACCAAAAAAATAAATCAAAACATATGTACATTTGTATTATTATATAACTAGTTATTTTAATATTAGAAGATTTTAAATTCTATATTTAATTTCCTATCAACGAATCCTTGAACCTCCTATAGGTACAAGTGCTAATATTTATCCTTGAATATTTTTGCATGAGTGTGGCTAATATTTGGCGCCAAATTCTGAACTCATTTTGGCGCCACCATTTGGACTTTTCCCGCCATTGACAAATTACTCCCTTCATAAATTCGTAGGTCTATGCCAAAATCCGTTGTATCAGTCTGCGTCGGGAACGGTTGGAAAAATATTGAGGGCATCGATAGGTTTGAGGTTTTGTTCTATTCTCTCTGTGAAAGGCAAAACAATGGCGGAGCCATTATGCAAGATCCAGAAGGTCGAAAAGGAGCACCAAAATGGAAGTTCTGCTGATTTGAACGGAAATGTTGAGACATTGCTGCGCGTAAAGAAGCTGTCTAGCAATGCTATCGTTCCAAGCAGGGGCTCTGCTTTGGCCGCCGGTTATGACCTTTCCAGGTTTGTTTTTTTTCTTAAGTTTATGCTCCGACTAGTAAACTGGAATAACCTCTTATAAAAGAGAGTCTCGTCGTTGTTCCAAAGTAAACAGCTTGTACATTGTTCTTTATTTAGGGTTATACGTTGACAATGGCTTAGGGTTTTAGTAATGCAATCCAATCCCTCACGAACAGAGGGGGCTTGTGTTGCCGAAGTGTTTTTTAGCTTGTTTAATTGAATAAAGCATTTTTCAAGAAGAGAAATCCTACTTTTAGAGCCCTGTTGATCTAGTCTCAGCTGTCGCCTGTTACAGTCTAAGGAAGAGAGCTTAGACTACATAACATCATATACTTTGTAATGCGAAAGGTTCCTTGTCTTCTTTGATAAGTTTGTTAATGTTCCAGTGCATTCAAAGGGAATAGAAGTAAGTCAGTGGAGTATTATTGCAGAAACAAGTTTAGCGTAGTTTTGTCGTTGGATTTTGTTCCCGGGTTTGTATTTTCCTGAAATTTCACAACTCTTAGTCAACATTTGTTTACGTTTATAACTGGGCACTCGCTATGGCATTAACTCTGTATTTGCCCCAGATATGGACTACAATTCATGATTACATCTCTAAGAGTGTTCATTATTGAATTCTCGTTTATTTGTGCTCGCAGTGTTGCTGCTTGTGTGGTTCCGGCACGCGGGAAGGCTATGGTGCCAACTGACTTGTCCATTGCCATACCAGAGGGAACCTATGCTCGAATCGGTAGTTTTTCATATAGATTTACTCATCCTCTTTTCATTTTCACTGAGGTTGCAGTTTTTTATGGATCTGGTGCTTGCTTGATGTATAGAAACTGACAGTTAGGCTATTTTTCCATGACCCCATTTGAGTTAAACAGAGTAAGATTGATTTAAAGGATAATTTGGGTTTGGTGTTTTTTGGCAGCTCCTCGATCTGGGTTGGCTTGGAAACATTCCATCGATGTTGGTGCTGGGGTTATTGATGCAGACTACCGTGGGCCTGTTGCTGTGATTCTCTTCAATCATTCTGATCAGGACTTTCAGATTAATGCTGGTGATCGGATTGCTCAGTTAGTTATTGAGAAGATACTTATTCCAGAGGTTCTAGAGGTGGATGATTTAGATTCTACAATCCGGGGCAAAGGTGGATTTGGATCAACAGGTGTCTAATTGTGGATTTGCTCTCTTCTTCTCCATGATTTTGGCCTTTATTTAGAAGAATGTTGTGAAACGAAAGGCATTGATTTTGCTGAGCCAGATGCGCTTTTGCTTTGTAATTGGGAGCTAGAGTCGTTTACTTCTGTTGGACTAAATGGCACACATTGGAGATAATAGAAGCTTGTTAAAACAATCGTGCATTCAATGGTGTATATTTTATTCTCTACGTTTTGTGTTGAGATAATCAATGACAGTCTTGGCTAAGGAAACTTTTGTAACTATAATTAAAATGTCATAGTGGCTGCTTGTTTTGTTGATGATGACTACCTGACTTGTTTTGTTGATGGTGCTCACTTGACTTATGATATCTATTTCTCATTAGGCGAGACAAGGAGTGGATTCTATCGCTTATTGTTGCATGTAGTTGAACATTTTAAGACTCTCAAACTGGTATCCATTGAGGGAAACTGTATATATTGTATGGAACTGTAGGAAGGTGCATTCTGAAAGGAATGTTGCATCCTGCCTATCAACGGTTATTAGTACATTACTTCCGAGCAATGGTCGTGTCAATAAGTAGGTTTGTTTTGAATGTATTTTTGTAGGTGGAATCCTTCTTATTAGAAAGGTTTTTGAAATGGCTAATCTTATAACGAGGGGAGACATAAGGTTTGTTGATATTAGGATAACGGTTTGTGTGGGTAAGGTCTTCTCTGTTGGACCAAATTGGTCTTGACCCAAATGGATTCAGCCTGCCACTCTAAAGGATTGACAAGTATTTACCCAGAAGCTGCATGGTAATGTATTGCCTACATTGTGTTAATGTTTTATATTACGTACAAATTTTTAGAGTAAACTGTATGTTTTCTTTCATATCCATCTAAATTGTATGATTATAAGCTTGTTTGTTGAACATTAATGAAGGGGTAGTGATAGATTTGTACTAGTTTTCATCACATTAACACTAAGATTGGAACTTGTTAACTGCATTGTTTTATATTGGTGGTGTATTATAAGGTTTTTTTTTTGTTTAAATGAGCAGCAATGGCTGTTGTATGTAGCTTATATTGTTATTAAGATTTAATTGTGTAGCTTGAGTCAAACTCATTGATCCATGTTTTATGAGTATTGTTTACTAAAAACCATGTCTCATCATGAGAATGAATGAAATACTTAGCACTCATTGCATTTGGGTGATATTCACAAAGGTGAAACACAAACTTTTTGGGAGGTCATCCACTTCAATACCATTTGTTTGCTCAACTCTAGAGTTTCTTTCAAGGTTAAGCTCACTTTGCTTGCAACCCCATTTGTAAAACCTTCAGCAATGGGGTTGCAAGCAAAGCAGGTTTAACCATAGAGGAAGTGTGTTAGAGTTGGAGTAATCCTAGGATGAGTGATCTTCTGGAAAGTCTTGGTGCTTCACCTCTACGAACATCACTTAGATGTAATGAGTTTTAAGTGTTCCATTCATTCTTTATGAGATGACTTCATTGCTTTTGGTATCTCTTACTCTCAATATTTGAGGATGTAGGTTTTTCATTATCAATGACTTCTATTCATTAGACACAAATTGACATTTTCTTTAATCTTCTACATCATCACGGGATTAGTTTTCATCAAATATTCATAATTCTCTTATCTTATTCATTAAGAATATATTGTGCTTTTTCACCAACTATGACATCTCTATTTGTGATTGATATTTTGTTGACAAGATCATACAATCACTAAGATATCAAAACCTTAACTAATAAAAATGCATTTGAGCCTTTTTTTTCATCTAACTTTGTTTCTTTATTTTGTAGGTATGTGTGCATACACAACCTAGCCAAACATCTTTAGGTGAGCAATAAGTGACTAGATTATCTCACACTTGTAATTTGCTAAACATAAAATCACAAACTCAAATGCATAGCACAATACAAAAAAACAAGTACATGTGCATATATACCCAAACAAAGAAAACATTTTACATTCAAGCAAACATAACAAACAAGATAAAACAATTCTAAATGTATCATATGTTTAGTGCTTTACATAAACTAAAATATTTTCTCGAAGCACTAATATGCCAAGTCTTTCATGACAAGAAAAAAAATGCCCTGGTGAGCAAATAAAAATGCATATCTTTGGACCCGTCATTTCCCTTCCCACTGGAATGATCTGTATCCTCATGGCTAAAGCTATATCGCTACATTGTTGGCTCAATACCTCTTTCTAACCATACGCAATACTCGCATTTGTAGTTATCGAAGTCCCGACCAACATTTTCATGACCATGAGTGTGGTTGGCACTTCCAAGCCATCATGTCAACATGTTCAGGTACTTGATTGGAGATTTAACTGGTGGTGTTGGCGTCAGGAGTGGTTGTGCTTGATATATTTAGTCATGAAGTCTTTGGAAAACCATGTGGATCCTCGAGCCACCTGATATTCCATTCTTTTGCCCCATTCAACTTGGTTGCAAAGGAGAAACAAATTTACAAAGTTGCAGGTAACCAACATATAATTGAGCATAGAGAAATCATGGTGACCCATGAAAAATTCATGTTGGGAAAATTCTTTGGTTGCAGAGCTCTAGAGGGCTTCGAGAATGAGCTCTTCGAAATGCAGGCGAATCCATCCAAAGTTAGACAAGCGAAAGAATTTAGGACCTATCTAGAGCCTATCTTAGAAATGATGGCTCAGCCTACAGTTGTAGGAGTTCAGGAGTTGTTCGAAGCACTAGAACAAGGGTCATATAGTGCCTCAACAAGTGAATTGGAGTCATCCTAAGCCATAACTTATATGCAAAACGAGAATATGGAGTAGCTTGGCACTCATTTTCGAGGGCAAAAACACGGAGCATTCTAGATTTGAGAGTTTTGAAAAAAGTGGGAGAAGCATTTTTTTGTTTTTAACCCTAAGATCAACATTTCTAGCTTTCAACCAACCCCTCCCTTTTTGAGAGGCGAGCCACTATTTCTAGTTTTTAGTCCTCCATTATTAGAATTTCATTATTGAAGAGTCTCAAGGGGCATGTATTGGAACCGTAGAAGTGAGGTGTCCTAGGGTACAATTCTACTAAGAATTATTCTTTAGATGTTGGTTTGTGGTACAACTATAGTCTATGACCATTGACCAATAGGGTCTACTTTTCTTCATCAATTGATGCTAGTTGAACACTACTATTATTCGTCCCTATCTACATGATGTGCATTTTTCATTGGAAGTCTTTTTACTTGGAGTAATAAAATAACACCTTATCACCTACTCTAAAGTATTTGTTGATGATGTTCTTGTCATACTATTCTTTTCTCTATTTTTGATCAATTCAATATTCTAATGTGCTTCTAATTGTAGCTCATCTAGCTTGTTCAACTATGTAATACAAAGTTATTGATCTCCAATAAGGTCAATCTTGATCTTGAGATCCATCCCTAGTGTTTCTAACTTAAACCTGACATGCAATATAGACTACTTCCTATAGACCAATTTGTAAGGGGTAAAATTTGTAGTAGTTCTCTTGGTTGTATAGGTCCAAACAACTTCAAGCAACTTATCTACCCAATTAGTCCTTCACATAGAAATTATTTTTGTCAAGATCTTTTTCAATTCCTTGTTTGTGACTTTGATTTGCTCATTGATTTGAGGATTGTAAGGAGAAAATATTTTGTGAGTGACTTGGTAGTGGTGCATAAAGGCTTAAATCATAGTTGACATTAACAATAGATGGTCTTCGACTATGATCTATGAGACTTTGTATCTCTATAGGATGTGCTTGCATAGGAAATTTTCTACTTTTTCATGTCATGCTATAGGTAATGACATCACCTCAACCCATTTTGTTGTATAATCTATGCAAACAAATATATGGTGGTTCCCTTTTGGAGGATCAAGTGGCCCCACAAAATCAATTCCACACTTTTCAATATCATCTAAGGATGGAGAGGCATCTTGTTGGACAAGATAGGACATTGCATTCATTGTCATTGATTGTGTATGGCTTAGTGTATTAATATATGTCCTTGCTCATAGTCAAGTAGCACTACCCTTCTCCAAGAATTTTAGTTCATAAAATTGAGAAATGCCCTCTTGAGGGTTCATTGCGACAAGCTTTGATGACATCATATTATCAATATATTGCACACATATTCAAAGTATATGATCAGAGTATGATTTAAACATTACATTTAATCCTTGGTATCATGGGTTTGATCCTCTCTCTGAGTCCTTTAATAAGATACCCTTATGGGTTAGACTGTCGAATCTTCCCCTTCATCTATGGCTGAATTCTGTTTTGGAATCGGTTGGTGAGGCTCTTGGGGATTTTCAAATGGTAGATATGCACTTGTCTGAAATTTTTAAGATGACGTATGCTTGTATTCTTGTGGAGATGGACGTTTCCAAGGGTCTCCCTGAGAAGATCACTCTGGCCTCTTCTTTGGGCTCTTGGACTCAGAATCTTGATTACGAAGGTATCCCTTTCAGATGTAGGAGTTGCCACAAGACTGGCCATCTTGCTGCGTGGTGTACATCTGATAAGATTAAATCGAAGAAATTGCCTTCTTGGTGGTTGGGGGCTTCTGGCAAACATTATACGGTTCATAAAGATTCCGGGGATGGGGGATTGGCTACCTGTCCTCCTCAGAATGATCAAGCTCTGGCTGGAGATTCTAATGATGTAACTGTTGCTACTGTTGTTGTCTCTGATACTGTCCCTTCTGGTGTTGCTAGTGTTGTCCTTGTGCAGAATGATGTTGTTGTCCTTGGTTCAACGCTTTTGTCTTCTGGTGCTCTTGGTTGTGCTGGTCATGGTTCTCCTGGGAGGATCTTTGGGTTTGATGGTGCCAGTCCTGCCCCTCCTGTGGCTGGGATTGTGACCTGCCCTTTAGAGGGCTCTTTAGGTTCCTCTTTAGACTGGAAGAAGGATGTTGGCAAGGTGGAGGATGGATGGACAATAGTTAAGGGAAAAAAAGTTAAGTCTTCCACTCCTTCATTTGATATGAACTTACGTTCACATTAAGATGGGCAAAAATGTAAATTTTGATTGCCTTGTTTTTGGTTGGTTGGGCCTTTTTCTTATTGGTTGGAACTATGGTTAGTTCCTTTGGCTTGTTTGGTGGGGCTCCACAGTTGTTTTTTGGTCTTTCTTTGACCTATCTTTTGCTGCTTTTGTACAAGGTTTCGGGACCTTTCAAATCATGTTTTTACTTAATCAAAACATTACATTTAACCATTTAAATATGGAACTTTTTACTGTCTAGAAAATAGGATATAGGCACTAGCCTAGAGAGATAAGAGCGTAATCCGACATGGATATCCTAGAATAAAATAGATGCCATCCAAGGGTTGCATCGCTAATATGAGATATTAGTATAGATAGGATATTTAGTCACCAAGGTGACATAATGTAAGATATGATAACGTAAATTGGGACTAAGAGAATAGAAAGAGAGAGTAAAACAAACATACAAGGAATGTACATGGCTTATTGACATATGAATAAAGAGATTTGTTTGTCTTTTTATCGTGTTAAATATATTTCTTTGTGAGTAAAGTACATAGAGTAGATCTTGAATATATCTAATTACTACCTCAATAGGATTGGCTTCGGGTTACTAGCTACAACTAGCACAAATCTCTTGAGGTTGTTTGTCTCCTTTAGATTTCTTGCTAATGTTAGTTGCATTGTTAGGACCTTGGTTAGGTTCTGTTGAGGTTTACCATAGATTTTTTTTCAAAATTTCATTAATACCATATCAAGAAACAACATAGAGATGCAAAGAATTAGTTAACCTCTATCTCCTTGACATTCACCCTGTGAGAAGGGGACATGCACCAAGGGGATGTGAAATGGAAAGGGGAAAAGTCACTGGAAAATAATGAAAATATGTGCTTGTTGAAAAATTGAATTGGATAACCATCATGAGATGCAACTGACAAATATTTCATATATCATAATATTTTTTTATAAATGATGAGACATATCAAGAGGCATTCCAAAATATGTATCAATATCTTATCCGCCTACTTATAAAGATCAAAAGTAGGGAGCTAGGATGGATGGGTATGAAAACATGGATATGTGAATGTGATGGGTGTGCAACTGACAAATACATATGATACAACACACAATATAATACTTGTCGTTCTCAATGTATTGAACTGTAAAATTTAGTGAGGTCTAAATTCAATTATCTTAAAAATCACATATGAAATCGCTCTGCTTTGAATTACGACTTTTGATCCAGCCACTTTGAAATTGACTCTCCTTCCTAGGCTATGAATTCTCCTAGCATAAATGGTGATTCTAATTGCTTCGATAAAGATGGCTCTATTCCATTCTAGATGGAGTCTCTGTTGAAGAATGTATGTGCCTCATCCGTATTGATTCCGAGAAGGAGAGAGCAGGGGTGTGTAGAGGAAACTCATCATACAACGAGTCCATCATACGGTGGTTTCTCACCGTGTGGTCAAGCATTGTACGGTGAGACCACTGTACGGTGGTTGCTCACCATGTGGCGAGGCCCACACAAACAGAGCCCCACAGATAACGCTCACCGTATGGTGATGCCCATGGTGTAGCACCCACCATGGGGTCATGCCCACACACAGTTCTATGGTGACTGCCGGTTGGACTAGTAGCAAGGCTGAGTTTGTTGATCGTTATGTGAAGTGACGGTTGACATACGAAATTCCATAACGAATTGCGGTATGTATAAATCATTGCAGGATTCGTTAGGAATGGAAGTTGGAAAAATTAGGGTAGATTTTAACACAATCTGAGCATGTACAAAAAGTCTGTTGTCGAATGTATGTAACATTGCTTACCTGCAATACAAATAAGACCTCGGTTTTTTGGTATGTTAGTTTTTTCCCGAAAGGGGTTTCCCATGTAAAATTTTTATGTTTCTTTGTGTCTTGTGTGCTTGTTGTTTTCTATGCTCTTGTTTTTCTGTTTAAATGCACATCTTAATGTTCTGAAATTGATTTAAAAGTTGCTCTTGCTTA
Source organism: Thuja plicata (assembly GCA_018584345.1). NCBI lineage: Eukaryota > Viridiplantae > Streptophyta > Pinopsida > Cupressales > Cupressaceae > Thuja > Thuja plicata. Next base: position 279,721 of record MU214655.1, on the reverse strand, counting down.
CTTCCCCTACGATTTTGGCGTTAGGAAGACATTTTTGCACTGTAGCTTTCCTTACAAGTGGTATCAGAGCCTGGCCAGTTGTTATCCTTCTTGGGTAGGGTTGGTTTTTTGTGCCAAATTTGTTTTCAGTGGAAATTTGTAAAGCGTTAATTTGTTGTGTCTGCAAATTGAGATGATTGGCACGTCAGGGAGAATATACATTGAAAAGTTCAATGACACAAACTTTGAGTTGTGGAAACTTAAAGTTGAAGATATGCTAGTTGACCAAGATCTGTGGATCGCTGTGTCTAGCAACAAGCCTTCAGGCATGAAGTAGGAAGATTGGGATCTAGCGGATCGAAAGGCTAGAGGACTGATAAGATTGAGTCTTGAAGATTCTATTATGTTGAACGTCCATGAAGAGAAAACCACACATTCTTTGTGGAAGAAGTTGGGAGACATTTATCAGAGCAAATCCTTGGTAAACAAGCTCTTCTTGAGAAAGAAGTTGTACTCTCTGAAGATGGACGAAGGAAAGTCTATGGCAGATCATCTAAATACGTTCAATATGGTGATTGCATTGGTGTGTCTATTAATGAAGAAGAGCGTTGTATTTTATTGTTGAGTTCTTTGCCTAATTCGTTGGATCACTTGGTAATGGTCGTTGAACGTACTACTACCCAATTTAAAATGGATGAAGTAGTTGCTGCACTTTAGTCAGAGGAGATGCAGAGGAAATCCTCTGAAGCAGCTAAAGATGCTCTCATTGTCAGAGGTAGATCAAAGGACAAAAACAAGGACATGAAGTCAAAGTCACAGGAAAGATCCGCTACTCCTGGAAAGAAGTCCAAGGCAAGGTGTTGGAACTACAGGTGAAAAGGTCAGATCCGAAAGGATTGACAAGAGGAGAAAACGAAGAAGAAATGTACTTCTGACACCGAATCTTCTCAAAGTGATGTTGATACCTTTGTAGCAGCCTTGGCATTGCCTACATCTGATGATGTATGGATGGTCGATTTGAGAGCATCATTCCACACGACATCTCATAAAGAGCGATTCTCATAGTATGAACCGTATGATGGCGGAAAGGTGTTTCTGGCAAGCGATTCCACGTTGGAGATCGTTGGAAGAGGAAGAGTCAGAATCCAGTTCCCCGATGACAGAGTAATGGAAATTGATGGAGTCCTTTATATACCTGGTCTGGCTCGAAACTTACTCTCTGTTAACAAGCTGAATGATGCTGGAGTTCAGGTAACATTTGTGCATGATGGTTGCAAGATGACTAGAGGTTTTATTGTTTTAGTTAAGGGTGAACACATTGGAACATTGCATAGATTAGATGCCAGACCTGTGTGCTATAAGAGCGTCTCTGTAAAGTCCAATGAAGCTGCTATGGCAACATGTGATGTAAACTCTATGGAAGTCAAACTTCCAACAGAGAAAAAATGATGCTCTAGCATTATAGGCTTGGCCATATTGGCGAGAGAGGTTAAAAAACACTGAAGAATAAAAACCTGGTTGAGGGGCTGATTGACTGTAATCTTGAGTTTGATTTCTGTGAACATTGCATTTATGGAAAGAAAAACCGTGTTCAATTTTACTCGAGTTGTCAAAAATCTTTTGGTTTGCTGGACTTTATTCACTTTGATGTATTTGGTCCTGTGGATGTTCCTTCTCTGTCTAAATCTAGATATTATGTATCGTTTATAGATGATTATTCAAGAAGAGCATTTGTTTATTTCCTGAACATTAAATCAGAAGTGTTCAGTCGTTTTAAGGAATTTAAAAGCCTTGTTGACAATCAGACTAGGAGAAAGATTAAATGTTTAAGAACAAATAACAATAGCGAGTTTTGCAATGCAGATTTTGATAAGTTCAACATAGATCATGGTATTAAGAGGCATAAGACTACGCCTAATGCTCCACTACAAAATGGAGTAGCTGAAAGGATGAATCAATATTTGATGGAGAGAGTGAGAAGCATGTTGGGCAACGCTGGCTTGGAGGCTGAAGCAGTGGCTACAACGCGTTACTTGCTGAACTGTTCTCCTACTGGAGTACTAGTCGACAAAACATCTATGGAAGCATGGTCTGGTAAGAAACCCTTGTTAAGACATTTACGCATCTTCGACTGTGAGGCGTATGCTCATGTGCCTGATGTGAACATGTTAAAACTGGATAATAAGGTTGTGAAATGCATTTTCATTGGCTACGACATTGGTGTGAATGCATACAAGTTATGGAACCCGATCACTGAAAAAGTGTTGTACAATAGAAGTGTTATCTTCCATGAGATGAAACCTGTCTTAGCAGATCCGTAGCCAGAGAAGATAGAAAAAGAAGTAGCAGTTGAAATTCCTTTAGCTTCTAAATGGGAGGTGTTACAAACCCCGAATGTGCCTAAGAATGAGGATCCAAATACGCTTGAAGATGAGGTGAGCTCTCACAGTTCTGAAAGTTCAAAAGAACACGAACAAGAACCCCATGAATCTTCACTACAGGAAGTGAGGAGATCTATCCGGGAGAGGCGACAACCCAATAGGTAGGGCTATTCACCAGAGAGGTTTAATTACTCAATGTTGAATGTTAATTGTGTCTATGCTTTGCTTACCGATGTTGATGAGCCTAGGACTGTGAAAGAATCTATTAATATGCCAGATTCAAACTCTTGGTTGGAAGCCATGAATGATGAAATGAAGTCATTGGAGAAAAATGAAACCTGGGATCTGGTACCCTTGCCTAAAGAGAGAAAACATGTGCGCTGTAAGTGGGTATTTAAGAAGTATGGTCTAGATGGCAGTATTAACAAGTACAAGGTAAGAATGGTTGCAAAGGGGTATTCTCAGAAAGAAGGGATTGACTATGGAGAAATCTTTTCTCCTGTAGCCAAGTTGACATCCGTTAGATTTCTATTGTCACTTGCAGTAGCGTATGACTTTGAGATTGAACATATGGATGTGAAGACAACATTTTTTCATGGTGATCTTGAAGAAGAAATTTATATGTCCCAGCTAGAGCATTTTAAGGGAAAAGGTCAAGAACATCTGGTATGTAAGCTTAAAAAGTCTCTCTATGGTTTGAAACAATCACCTAGGATGTGGTATCAAAAATATGATACATATGTCTTATAATTGGGATTCATGAGGTCAAAAGTTGATCATTGTGTTTATTAAAAAGCTGAAGATGACCGCATTCTAATTATTGCTCTATACGTAGACAATATGTTGTTTATAGGCAATAGTAAGGGAATGATCTCAGATTTAAAAACTCAGTTGTCCTTGAAGTTTGAGATGAAAATTTTGGGGGCAGAAAAATTTATTCTGGGGATGGAAATCAGAAGGAACAAGGCTAGTAGGAAACTTTGGCTCAGTTAGATAAAATATATTACCAATGTTCTCGAGAGGTTCAATATGAATGATTGCAAGCATCAAGTAGTTCTAGTTTTGCAGGGACGAAGCTATCGATTAATGACAGTCCAAAATCTCCAAATGAGATTGAAGACATGAAGTGGATACCTTATACAAGTGTTGTTGGCAGTCTCATGTATGCAATGGTTAGTACTAGACCAGACATTGCCCAAGCAGTGGGAGTATTGAGTAAGTTTATGGAAAATTTGGGCAAGCAGCATTGGGAAGTTGTGAAAAGAGTGCTTAGATATTTGAAGGGTACGTTACAGTACACTTTGTGCTATCAAGGTAACTCGGCTAGATCAAATAGATCAATTATCATTCAAGGTTATCATTAAGTATATCACTAACTATTTTTTGAATGTCGCTGTTGCGTTTCACTATCTACGAACATCAATTATGGAAAATTTATCTATCAGTACACAATTTTGTGGCATGAAAGAACTGAGAACTAAAGAGGTGTTTAATACCTTGCGAGCACGACTTTTGACACGCTTGGCTACACCATCTAGAAAATGGGAGCCATGCTTGATAAAAAATTCCACTCGAGCTGAATTAACAGTTTTGTCTGCTCCAGAAGTGCCTTCCTCCCACTGCAACGATTTGATTTATGAGACATGAAGCATAACATGAAATAGGTGGAGCTGGAAGCAACCATTTTAGTAGATTTCACAAGATCCTATTTTGTTTCCCATGCAACATTAATGAAATTTGATCCTTAACTATTTTTTGAGGATTGAGTGACCTATATATATATAGGAGCTGAATATGGATATTCTTGATGGGGTCATTGTTCATCCTTCTTACCTGGCTTATCGATGGAGTCACGCTCTCTGTATTTCTTTGGGATCTTTCAGAGTCGGCTCTCACCGGCTCCGCATCCAGACAGATCACCACATTGACAGGTCTGACCGGATCTGCCGCCTTTGCACCCTGTTGGAGACCGAGTCTGAGGCACATTTCATTTTCTGATGTCCCATTTACTACGAGATCAGAGGGAGATTCTACTGCCTGTTCAGAGAATGCAGTTCCCTTGCCTCCTTCAGATACACCAATCAATGGTGCCTTGCTCTTTATCTTCAGGAGACCACACGACTTCAGGATTCCACCCTCCAGCTTATGTTCCTGTCCAGCCAGAGATCTGATCATCTTATCACATCCTTTTTCACTTCGGCGTCTCCTGCCCGCGACACGAAGCGCCCTCTCGGTCCTCCTTCTTCTGGACACACTAGGCTTGTGAGATCTCGTAGAGATCGTAAAGATCGCACTCAGCTGCAACACTCCACCACCAGTGTTACTTAGGGATGGTCCGGGGCTCCTTCTAGTCTCGGATCGTACCCTTCGGTGCTCGATTACTTCTCGCCCGGAAAGAGCCTCTAGGCGCTCTTCCTGGTTCTTTTGTTTTTTGTTTTCTGCTTTCTTCTTTCTTGTTATTGTTCTTTCCCCGGACACCGTTTGGTGCTCCCGCTGTTGGTTATTTTGCTCTGTATGTTCCCAGTCCCTTAGACCCTTGTTGGTCTCTTGTTGGACATTAATAACTTATCTTATCTTATTAGTTTATTTTATAGAACAAAGGTCAACCATTCTAAGTTTCCACATGACTGTAAATTAAAGGAGCTTCTAGGGTCTCAACTCATGTAAATCCAGTTGTCATCAAATCAATAGATATTTGTAAATCACCAAGAAATTTGTACTATAAATCATATATGTAAATGAATATCTCCATGACCCCATTTGTGGATCTTCAAGGAATTTCTAGCTTAGGATTTCAATCACTATTGCGAATATAATAGATATCGATGAATGTTGTAGTATTCTAAGATATTGCAAGCTTTGTAATGGTTATTTATTCATTACAATAAAATTTGTGGTCTGGGGTTGGGTTACAAAATATTTATTTGCTTGACATCATATTTGTGGTGTACAATTATTCACAACTTATATTCTTTTTGGTTCAATATGTTGTCTTTTTTTTTTATGCTCAACTCTATAACCTAATGAAGAGCTACCAATCTTAGAAGTAATTGCACTTAAACTGAAAATATCGTTCACCAGTCGATTAAGGGAAAGAGGTAGCTTGTATGCATTTCATGATTCAATGACACATCTAGAGAAATTATCACACAGAGCCTTAATGATTCTTATTTTTAGAGAATCATGTCATGCATACATATCCTATTGATATGGAATTATGTGTTTATTAAATTAGTAGAGGTTATAGTAGCAGGTTTGTCATTGGCCTAGTGATAGTTTTTGTTAGGTGTACAACAAGCACTACCGAACCAATTTATCCACTTTTCTATCTTCAATTGTGCTTAATCCTATTGAAAATACCTCTAGGAATCCCCTTGGGTTTAGTTGAGCCAATAGTGAAGAGTTGATCCACTCTTACCAATTAACGTATCATCACTCACATTTTGTTAATGCGTTGATGTATGCACCTTCAAGAATGACATATCCCTAGCCTTAAGTGGACTGATCCTCTAAAAGTGTGAGTGGTAATTTTGGGCCCAACACCGATTATCACTAATTGTTAGCTATCTATAATTAATAAGGCCTCTATCTTGGCTATCAACTTGGCCTTTTGGTTGGTCACTCAATTAGCTCTCATTTTTTCAAAATAGGCCTAAATCAAGTCACAATTTCACCAAATCAAAGGTAAAACCTCATCAATCCATTTCTAAGCTATTTATGGTTTTAAAAAATCAAATTTATTAAAAAATGAGTGAAATTTTATTGAAATGCATTACTTCACATTAGAATTGATTTCTTTGTCTTAACTTGGTACATGAATTTTTTTTCTTCTAAAACTAACTTGTAAAGTCCACCAACCCTTTTGAGCACATGTCCAAATTCCTTTAAAGTACAATTAAAATGAATGAATTTATTCAAGACCATATTTCTAAATAATAATATAAAAGATACGATGCTTAGCCATAACACTATTGCTTTAAATGTTAGATTTTATGACATAATTGCCTAAACAGTTTGAAAAATTAGCATCCAACAAAGACAATAATAACCCTACCTCCAATAAGAACTAATAAATTAAGATATGAAAATACAAATGGTATGGTTTTCCTTTTTCTAATTGGCATCTTATAATCAATTTGGTACTTTCTTTTCATCCCCATTCAACATCTTATATCCAATAAATGCAATAACAATCTTACCTTCAACCAAACTAATAAATTAAGACATGAAAATACAAATGATATGGGTTTCCTTTTTCTTTTAACTAGCATCTTATAATCAATTTGGTACTTTCTTTTCATGCCCATTCAACTCTAGATGACTTTTGTGTTGCATACAAAGATATAAAGAGTCAATTTAATGCAATGCCAAACAAACTATCAACCTAGTTATCTTTTGTAACATAATTAAAATATAATTTCTTAGATTCAATCCAATTCTCCGTTGAAATGAATACTTTATTTATATTTAAAGTATGGAAAATCTTGTTGATTTCATCCATAGAACTGACCTCCTTGACATTGAGCTATCATATCAGTCTTTACTTGATCTAACAATAGAAAAGGCGAAAACCTAATTCAAGTAAGGTTTGATGGATTCTTGGTCTCAACTAAATGGGATATTGGTTACAATGCCACACTTATGACCCTCCCTAGAACAGTGAGACCACTGTCTGTTTTTCCTTCAGTGGATTGACATGCATCCTCAAGGACCAATACATTTCCAATACGAAATTATGTGGTCTTCTCACCCTGATTTTAGAAATTGTATACAATATTGGTGGAGTACTTCGGTCTAAGGATCTACAATGTTCTGGGTCACTCAAAAGTTGGAGCTAATTAGGAAAAATCTTGAAGGATGGAATAAGTCCACCTTTGGGGATATCTTCAATAAAAAAAGAAATCATTGTAAAACTTAAAGATATACAGGAGAGAATGGCCAGAGGAGATGACTCACAAGAAACTTGTAATGAAGAAGTTCTAAGAGAAAAGTGGAAGGGCAACTCAAGAAGAGAGGAAATCTACTGGAAGTCGCGATTAGAATTCAATGGTTAAAGGGGACCAAAACTTAGTTTTTTTTCACAAATCTAGCAGACATAGGAAAATGAACATGATTCAGAGCTTGAATAATGATTTGAATCAAGTGGTCACAGACAACCTCAAGCTATGAATGATGGCCATTGATTATTTCTATAATGCCTATAGGGACGATGAAGAAATATGTAGTGCTATAGAAGATCAACTCCTGCACTGCTTACCAACTACCATCTCTCCAGTCGACAATGACCAAATTCAGCCCCGATCACAGAAGAAGTTAAAACTGTTGTTTTTTCAACAGGAGCCTATAAGGCCCCAGGTCCAAATGGATTCCCACCAACCTTTTACCAAGAATGTTGGTAAATAGTTTAAAATGATGTTATTATGATTGCCAAGGACTTTTTCAGAACTGGAAAATTATTGAAGAAAATTAATAGTACCTTTATTGTTCTCATTCCCAAAATGTAGGAGCCTAAAATACTTGGATATTTCAAATCTATCAACTTATGCAATACAAATTACAAGTTCTTCACCAAAATTTTAGTTAACAGGATCAAACCACTTCTTGGGACCCTGATCAACCATAATAAAAAAGGTTTTGTGTCAAGTTGTCAAACTCTTGATGCGGTGATTACTACACATGAGGTCATACACTCTATGGACAAATGTAAATCTTGAGTATGGCCTTGAAGCTGGACATCTCTAAATCCTACAACAGAGTTAGATGGGATTTTTTTATAAAGTCTTGTGTAAGATGGGTTTAAATATGAGATTGATCAACATTGTGAGAGTTTGCATTGAAATGGTCAAATTTTTAGTTGTTGTTAATGGATTCCAAAGAGGAAAATTTGGAGCAACTAAGGGGCTTAGATAGGGAGACCCCCTTTCGCATTACCTATTTCTTATCCTAGTTGAGGTCTTCGAAAGGAATTTTAAAAATATTATTTGGAAGGGCTTCGGTGGTGGATGCTAGAGTTTGGAGCACCTTTCTTAATGACTATGCAAAGGCCTCAAGACAATATATAAATAATGATAAAATCAACCTATATTTCTTCAACATCAAGGAAGATTTACAAAAGAAAATCAAAATGATTCTAGGTTGTGTGAGTGCTTCGTTTCTAGGTTTGTATCTTTGCCTCCCTCTTACTATCAAAGAAAAACCCTGACATTTTGGAACTCTATTATCAAAAGAATGCAAAAAAAGTGGGCAAGATGGAAAGGGGAATTACTGAGTGGTGTAGGTAAAATTCAATTCCTTGTCGCTTCCTACAAGTCCTACCTATTTACTTTTTCTTATTTTTTAAGATTAATGAGAATATGACCAAAAAACTTAAAAGAATTCAAAAAAAAATTGTGGAGTGGTATGGAGGAAAAAAAGAGGCTAGCCCTAGTCAACTGGGATATAGTTTGTAAGCCTAAGAAAGATGGAGAGCTAGGTATCAGAAAGATAACCCACATGAACAAAGCTCTTATGGCTAAAACTGGGTGAAAATTGGCTATTGATATGACCGATTGGTGCAATATTATGAGTGATAAATATCTTAACTCAAAGAAGTTTTATAGAAATCTCTTCAGTTCTACATTCCCTAGTGGATCCAAAATTTGGAGCAACATTATTAAGGGGAGAAGCCTTAAACAGTTGGGCTTAAAATGACTTATTGGGGATAATAAATTCATTTGGTTCTAGGAGGATACCTAGATTGAAGAGTTGCCCCTAATAAAAAATACAAACTTCCGATGTCTTCATGATATGGTTAGCAGATGTTTTGGCACTAGAGTGGCTGACTATATCTGCCTCAAGAATTCTCAAAAGGACCTTACCCAGTGCTATTAGTTCCAACCAGACTTAATTCAAAAAGCCTATGAACTGCAAAAGATTCCTAGGGGAGATAGATTCATATGATGTAAGAGCCCTAAGGGTGATTTTTCTGTCAAATTGACCTATATGGTGCGATTGAATATTGGGAATGGACAACATTGGTACAAAGAGGTTTAGAATCCCCAACTGATACCCAAGATTGATTTATTTTGTCAGATTGTTATGCACAACAAAATCTTAACCAAGGACAATTCGACTAAGGGGTTTTTAGATACCAAGTAGATGTGTGCTCTATAAAAAGGAAGAAGAGTCCATCACTCATATTATAATCCAATGTGAGTTTGCTCAAGACTTGTGGAAAAATATCCTTATGCAATTGGAAATGCCTTGGGTCATAAACAACAACGTTCAACAACTTCTCAAAGAATGGATTTTTTCGAGAAGTAGAGCACATAGTGGATGGTGTCTTTCATTCCTTCTACAAACTGCTTAAGGAGAAAATTGTCGTTAATTCATGGAGATGCCCATCTTTCCTCCCGACTTCCTTTAAAGAAAGTATTGCTACAAATTGGGAGCTTCCATGTGATTATGGTAGATCCAACAATTCCACAAATTTGAGGAGAAATACAAAGTGGAAACCACCAGAATTGGGATAGCTTAAATTAGACTTTGATGGGTCGGCTAGAGGGAACAAGGCTGGTGGTGGTGGTATCATCACATCAAATTCAGGGAGGATGATCATAGCCTAAATTAGTGACCTGGATGGCTATACAAATAACCAGGTTGAGGGGATGGCCATGCTTTGCGAGATCAATTTTGCCTTGTCTATCAATGTGAAAGTGTTGGAAATAAAAGGGGATCCACTATTGATTATAAATAATTAAAGGCTTCGTTAAAGCCAACTGGTCCACGGATGGAATCTTGGAAGATGTTTGAAGACTCCTAGGTCTAGATCTTTTTGAGATCAAGCACTCCTACAAAGAAGGAAACAAGGTAGTTGATGCTATGAGGATATTGAGCTTTGAAACTAAGGGCCTAAAATGTTGGCGATACATTGACAATATTCCTTCCAACATCAGAACACTCATCTTGGAGGAAGGAAAAATGAAACACTGGTTTCAATAAACTCTCTGGGAATTAGACTCTGGGCTAATTTTCTTTTCTTAACCTTAACTTGCTTCTGGGTTAAGGCACGTGAAAAGATAATCAAGAAGACTAGACGTTGGTTTAACAATAGCAAAGGGTGGAAGACCAAGGTAAAAGTTAAAAATAAAAGTCTCTTGGGTATAGGCAGAATTTTACTCTAGTCCCTTTTCCACTCTTGCGTGGCTTAATTATGAAGAGATGGCAAGATATTCATGGTATTAACCACTTCTATAATAATTATATTTTTATAATAGTGGTTGCTATAATTCGGTGTCCTAATTGTCCTTTCAGGTACGCAAAAGGCACGGGGAAGAAAAGTTTCCTCCATCAGCCATTTTAAATTGCAATAGCCATTGCAACCGGGTGCACTTTCTCAATTTCAAATTGCCAAGTCAAGGGGAAGAGTTGACCTGATGGCACTCTAGACAGGAAAACACTAGCTTGGGTAGAAAAGGGATGACTATGGAAGCTATTGGAGGCCTTGTGATCAAGAAGGTTTAGAGTATAAAAAGGGGGAGGGGCTCAAGTAGAGCTCACGTAAGAAAAGACAACCATTCAGAGCTTGATTGGGGGTTGTAGGATAGGCAAACTCCAAGACCGTGACCATGAGTAAGGAGGTGGAAGAGGATCGACATGGTTTTTTTAGAGAAACTAGAGGAAAAGGGGTCTTGAAGGTCCTTTGTAGTACTCTAATGGTGGTCATGACAGATACATGATCACTCATATCTCTTATAGCCTTCAAGGTGAAGATGTGGATGGTCTGGATCTTGATGGCGACCAGTCTATTGTTAACTTCTATTAGGGATGCATCAAGCTTATTGTCGAAGTTAGGGGCCTTTGAGGAGGAGGAGGTGAGAATCCTTAAGGGCCAATAGGCTGAGATGTTAAAAGGTTTGAAGATCACAACACATTACAATTGGTGTGTAATGCATAGCTCAACAACTACTCTTGCCCTTCTACAACAAAGATTTCAAGGGACAAGTGATAAGGAACTCTTTGAGTTTCTTAGACAAGATTGGGCTAGGGTTATTAGGAGGGCTCCAGGTGACCCTAGCAACAAAGACCACAACTAATTGCAAAGTTTTCTTTCTCCATTGGGTTAGTTTTTGGTTTTAGTCTATTTTTCCTTGACCTTTGTTGTCATTCGACTATTTGTGTCTTGAGCTATGTCTCAATTTTTAATCTTGTAATGCTAAATTGCCTTTGGCAGTAGTCCGACCTTTAGGTTGTGTTTGTAAGGGACAACACCCTTGTTTTGCTGCTTTTTAAATAAAAAATTAAGTTATTTTTGATATCTTCTTTATTGATCTATAAGCTCGTCAAGGTTTACAATATTTTGCAAGACAAGTTTGTGTAAACAAGGGGCTTTAATCTAAACATTAGAGTTAAATATAAATGAAAATATTCATGCACACTCACTCAATATTTAATATAATAAATATCTACACCTCTAAGATTTAATATCAATACAAATATTTTGCATCCACTTGCTTGCTTTGAAGATTTAATATAATATAAATATTTGCATGCACTTACATCTATGAAATAATAATATTATTTTTTTTGAAAAAGGACAATTATTAAAAGCCCTCATAAATGTGTGTACAAGGGTGGCATCATAGATAGAGTTGTGAGCATAGTGAAAATCAAAAGATGAGATTGTGTGGTTACGATGAAAGGGGTAGAGTGAATCAAAGGGGATTGTTTTCCATATGCTTACCCTTTACAAAGAAATTGTGGTTGCATTTGATAGGATATCCAACATGAACTCTATCATATGTTTTGTCTTACGATTTGTTAGATGTTTGTCAAACTTCCATTATACGACATAAATTTAAAGTAGAACTAACAAACAAATGAGAATTCAATTACAATTTGATCAACAGTTGAAATGCTAACAAAACATCTAATGTATGTTAACATTATGAAGAATAACTATGAAAAATGCATTAAAGGGCCAGAAGACAAAATACCTATGCTCCACGGGGACGCGTCCCCTATGTTTTTTGACATGTTCCCGTATCGGGGATGGAATGGGGACGTGGGGACGACTTTTTGCCATCCCCAAGCCATTCCCAAACAGGCCAAATCGGGGACCGTCCCCAAAATGACATTTTTTAGAGCAGTCGAAGCGGGGGGACGAGAAGCAATACTAGGGACGACATGGTCTTCCCTCGTCCGTCCCATGTACTGATTCTCGTCCCCCTTTTCCCAGCCGACACTTGAGGAAAAAGAAACATTTGTTTTAATTTTTAGTTGACCGTAGAGGCCCCACGTGGCTTCAACTTATAATAAAATAATCTAAACTCTATTTCGACCATTAAAACACTAAAAGTGTAAGTCTTCTCATTTGTAGTTTTATCAAAGTTGCTAAGAGGAAGAGGAAAACACAGAGCAACAACAATAGCGAGGAAAGATTGCATTTTGGAGTTGCAAGAGGAGGTTTTGCCTTCATATCTTCTTCATTCCAGGTATGTATTTCATTTTCCTTTTGTTTGTTTCAAACTTTGTTGCCATTTTTCATTTTTTTTTCATCACATAGAGAGGGCATTTTGAATGAAACATTGAAATATCTTTTTTTTTAATAACTTGCAGCACTATATTACATTGCAAAATCTCAAAACATGAGCAACATTGAGAGTGACTATGAGGGAAGTAGTGATAGCATAGATGTTTCTATGCAAGAAACTCAAATATCACAAAGAAAAAGACCTAGTTCTAGGGCAGCCATAGGGGGGTCCTCAACTAATGTGGATGTTCATAGAGAAGATGCAGCAACCTCTAATACATTTGAGTGCCCTTCCTAAATCCTCAAAAAATATGCCAAAGGCACATTCAACCCTAAGAAACCTCTCCTACAATTTGCCTCAAGAGTAGACAAGAATAAGAAAAAAAATATGGGGGGTGGTAGGGAATGAGAGTGCCATATGTAAGAAACATTATTTCGAGAGCTACACTAGAGTGTATTGCCATCTTTTATGGATAGGTGGGCAAGGAGACAAAGGATGCAAATTGATCACACGAGGAAAAACTTGAGGCCACTAGATTGCACATGGGGGGGGGGCATTGAAAATGGGGAGTCCAATAGAGAATGTGCAAGTTAATATGCCTATGACTAGCACAACCACTACTACTAATAGCAGAAAGGGAAAGAAGACCAAAAGAGAAACAATTGTTGTTGATTTGTTTAATGTACAAGCAAAAGAGAAGGCTGAAGAATCTATGGTAGGTTTCTTTTTGTTCACGGTATACCATTCCATGTGTCACGTTCCTCATTTTATAGACAAATGTGCAAAGATATATATGTTGCTAGTCCCTCATTTGTATCACTTGGAGAGACAAAACTACACACCACTGTCCTTGATAAAGAGTTCAAAAGTTAGCATTTTGATGGAGGATATGAGACAAACATGGATGACTGATGGACGTTCTATCACCATGGATGGGTGGACCGATATCAAACATTGGCCACTCATCAATCTTATTGTCACTAGCACAACAAGCTCTTATTTTCTTAGAGCTAATGATTGTTTAGGGAAAAAGAAGGATGCATCCTTCCAATTTCAGATTTTGAAGGATGCTATAGAAGAGGTTGGACCTTCAAATGTTGTGCAAGTAGTCACTGATTCAGCTCAGGTGTGTAAGTCAGTTGGATGATGGTGGAGAGTACTTATAGGCACATTTTTTGGACCCCATGTTGTTGACATGCATTGAACAACACCTTGAAGGACAGTGGAAAAATTGATTAGATAAAGGCTATGGTGTCTGAGGCTAGAGATGTGCAAATGTTTATTTGCATCATCACACATCTCTTGTATTATTCAGGACATTTTCCAATAAAAAATTTCTCAAGCCCGTGGAGACTAGATATGCTAGCTACTTTATTTTGTTAGAATGCTTGAAGTCCAAGAGGCCTTACAATGGTGGTCAATGTAGAGTAGAATAGATGACATGAATCAAGCACACCAGATGGAAGAAGTGTGAACCAAAGAGTCCTTGATGATAATTGGTGGTCTACAATGAGGTAAGAAACTTAGATAATTGTTATTGTCGATTTAATAAAATTATTTCTCTTTTTAGCATTTGCTGATTTTATTATTTAAGAAATAAGAATTGTAAAATTTATGGTGTTTCTAACTTGTAACTTGCTTGCATTTGCAGATTCATTTGCTCCTTCATTGACCCTATTGTGTAGGTCATTAGATATGTTGATACTGACTCTCCTAGCCTTGGAGAGATTTATGAGACCTTTGATAGCATGCTTGGATAGATCAAGCAAGTTTATCATGCCAAGGACCCTACTTTGGGGTTTTATGAGGAGCATCTTAAGCCCATTGTGATGTGACTAGTGGAACATTATGAACACCCCGCTTCATATGGCAGCCAATGCTATCAATCCTAAATGGTATGCACCAAGACCTAGGAGAGTCTCAAATCTAAAATCTCAAGTTTTAAATTTAAATGTGAAATAGCAAGTTGCAAAGTAGATCTCTTCAATCTTCAATGTTCATTAATCATTATTTGACATTTGTTGATTTAATATGTTTTTTATTTGTTCAACTCAGGTGAAGGAGGGCTTCTTCAAGGTCCTTGCAAAAATGTACAATAAAGATGATGTCGGTAGACTTCGAGAACAATGGATTGACTTTTCCAAGCTTCACGGTCCAACCTTTAGTAGATCAGAGGTGAAGATGAATAGAGCTACATTAGCTCAAAGGGACCCTATTGGATTGTAGACGTGGCATGGTAGAAATGCACCCGAGCTGAAAATTCTTGCCACTCGTCTTCTTTCACAGGTTGCGAGTTCCTCCGCTGCAAAGATGAATTGGTCCACATATAGCTTGATCCAATCAGTCAAGTGGAACAACCTTAACTCTAGACGATCATAGAAGTTAGTGGTTGTTCATAGTGCATTGCTGTGAGGCCTCACCCCGACCCATCATAGCTTCATTTCTTTTATCACACTTTGACACTTTATGTTTCGATACATTGATACACTTTTTGTTATCCCGAAGGGACTCGTGATATTATGATGTGATGATGATTATATTGTGTGGATTATATTTTGATATGGATTAGACCTAGAATCGGTGGTTGACTTTGATTATATATGGTTGGATCAATGAATTGATAGGAAGACTGAATTATGATTTGACTTGACTATTGTATGAATGATTATGTCATGGTGATTAAGGAATTCTTATGTTTTAAATATTTATGTATAAAAATTTCAATTAGAGGCTTAATTCTGCTTATAGATTAATGTTGCAAATTATAATTTGAAAATATATATTGCATGTAATTTTATCATCTTGGACTACTGATGCTCGAAGTTTAGTGTGCAGAAATGG
>MU214655.1:239997-262177 GCA_018584345.1 Thuja plicata | reverse complement strand
TCTTATTCATTGTAATCAATCTCCTTTTGAACAAAGTCTCATCCTTATTCCTCTAAATTGAAGCTTGTAACAATGAACATATAAACATGTTAGATTCTATGTTAAAATCTCATGCAACTATCATTCAACCCATAATTCCTTTTGTGCATTGTCCATTAAATCCATCCTATTATGCTCTATGAACTTTCAAAAAAAAATCAAGCAAAGAAATTAAAAGAAAATTCATATTATTGCAATGACATCTTCCAGATTTTAAGAGCAAAAACTCTCTGATTTTTGTATGGGAAGGAAATTATTCTCTTACCACAGAGAATATTCCCTTCCCTTTTTATTATACTTCCCTAATTGGTATTAGTAACCTAAACCCCTATCTTATCCTTGCTATTATCAGCTAACCCTTAATCAATAAAGATTTATAAAATCCATATAACTTAAAAGCTTGTTGGTCCCGTAGCCTTCCTTACCACCTCATCTTAATCCTTTTAATAATTATTAACTCAATTTATATCCTTCCCATGCGTTGGTTTTCAAAGCCTAGCCTTTTTCAAACTCTATGACACAATAAAATAAAAATAAATAAATTTCATCACCTTGCTATGGGGCTTAACTACTTGGGAATCTCACCACCCTTTTTCTTGCTGTCCCCTTTCCCAAGCAAGCATCATGTCCTTTACAAAGTCAACCTCCTCCACTAATTTTGAAATTGCCTTGGAGGATGGAGTACTTGATTTGGTGGGCCATGCTGATTTTACTCTCCATCTTTCCCTTAAATACTGCGCCACCTTTTTGGCTCCCCCTTATTCCATGCAAAATTTTCTTCTTGGGAGGATGGGATAGGTGGTGGGCCCCCTTCCTTAGAGCAGTCCTTCTTCCTCCATCCTAAACTTGCAGCGTTCTTTCGATTTCCTTCCCTTGCAAACTCCTTTTGACTTGTGGTGGGGGGAATAATATATTTACTAATAAGTGATTGATTATTAAGCTAGTGTTTGTAGGTAGTGGTGGCCCCTCACTGTATGCCATGTCATTTTGTACTCTCTTTGCCTTCCAGATTTCAAAATTCTCAGCCCTTGTTTTTTATTGTATATAGGTAGAATGTTAGATTATAGTTATGGGTTTTTGTGTTGATAGTTTAAAATGTTATTTATGATTAGTAGGATTATTAGATAGTTAGATTAACAATTAGTTAATAAATATTAAATTAGTTTATATGATGTAATTCTTTTGTTTTAAATCTTCTAAGGTGTAATGTTTTAGGCATATATGTATATCAAATCAATGGGGTAGTTTCTTTTTAATTGTCAACTTTATAACCTAAGTGTTTTGATGATGGATGGGATTGTTAATAGTTTCTAATTTCTAATTTGAATTAGATCCACTCAATAATATAATGATTGTTCATTTTAAGGGTTATGTAACATTAGTTGATTAGATTACTTTATAATTGCGACAGTTACAAAACTAATTATTAGGGATTATATTGCTCTTGTGAACTAATTTAGGTTTATACTCTATTATAATTAAAAGTAAATTTAATGTTATTTTAGGAGATATTTCTATTGTCTAAATGAAAAAGGTTAAATTAAAGTCGTACATTAGAATCGATGGATTAGAAAAAACATGTTGTTAGGTCATAGGAGAATAATTTTATTAAGGATGTTTAGTAGGTTATGAAATCGAAATTGATCATAGAAATGAATTTTAATTAATAGTTGATTCATATAGATGAAAATGTTATTCTATCGTAATCTTGTCAATATCTCATTGTCTAATGTTAACTGGAATTAAACTTGGATGAAATAAGTTGAAATCTAGGTTTAAGGTTAGTAAGGGCAACCTTGATCATCATATGTTCCTGAATCCACTAACTACCATCATGATTCTAAACGAGGAATCAGACTTAGGTAAACCCAAGTTGAGGATTCAGATAACCGTGGAATAAGTTGATGCCCAATTTTGCGTCTGTTGTAGCTTGACCCTTATTATGTCTGCACCTGTACCTTGTTATGCAGAGGTTAACTATGCTTTGCTATTATACTTCCAACTCTTCCTCGGTTACTTGTACGTACCTTTGTGTTTCAATTTTTTTTTTGTGTGTTTTGCCCTAGTTTTGGGCATGACAATTGCGTCTATAGGATCAATAGGGTGTTCAGTATCGTCAGACTCCAGCATTACGTTGGGATGTTAATCCCGAGGATGCTATGTAGGTTGAGGAGGAAGACACACCTCCAGGATTGCTTGGGGTTCCATTGGATGAGGAAGACCCTCAACCTACCAGTGACTCAGAGACTGACTTTGATGATGATTTAGATTCCAAGAGGACAGCCATATATTTGACATATACTATTTGCTAGATACATTATTGATTTTGATTATTATGGACATTTGATTATGAAGTTGAACTTCTATGTTATTTTTTACTATTTAGTATTTACTTTTAGTATTTTAGTTGGACTTCTCTTTATGTTATTTTGATTGCATGCATGATACTTGGAGCCTTTAGGCTTTTTTGCTATATGTACGCCATATTTTTACAATGAAAGTACTTAGTATTTGAATTTTGTTAATTTGCTATGTATTGAGCCTCTAAAATGTCTATGTTATGCATACTCTCTCTCTCTCTCTATATATATATATATATATTCCCCAATATTTTTAATCGTCGTCCCCTAAGGTCCCATCCCCTAAATTTTGGCTTTGACCCATACCTATACCCGTACCGGAAACACATCCCCGTCCCCGTTCCCGAAGCTCCGTGGAGCATAGCAAAATACATAAAGTGCATTAAAACTTGGGAAAAGTGGTTTAAGTCTGTCACAACACAATCCACAACAGTAGCTAAGGTATTCAAATTGCACCGGAGAAGCTGAAAAATGTCAAGGATGAGAACACTATGGGAGCTTCTATTTCTAGTGAGAAGAATTATGGTGTGACGAAGGGCAAGGGTAAACAGGTTAGTCTCTCAGCTAAGGGACCTTGTTCGTGCACGTGTAGCAGCATAAAGAAGTCTATTGAGGAGGATAAAAATGATTTGTAGGGTCTGGTTGATCTCCACACAAGCTTCTATTAGCAGGAGCAGGAGGCTGCTGAGGCACTTTAAAAAAAGCAACAGGCTTCTCTGGTTGTTTCTTTTTTGCTGTTTGTCAGCTTTTGGTTGTGTAGGCTGCTGGTTGGCCGTGTTCATCTATTAAGCAACATTTTGTAAACAGGTTTTCGTGTCCCTTCAAAACCTGTTTCACCCTTCAACAAAAACAAAGCATCAAATGTAATCCAAATCATATCTAGTAATAGCTTTGATGCAACAATATATAAAATCCATTGTTATGCCCTCTTTCAAAATTACCAACAAAGTAGTAGCATACCCATCCCTATATGTGTTGCGATTCGAAGATCCTTATAGAGATTGAACATTGACATCCAAGTTTTAATGAATAACCCTACTGTGTATGTGAACCATGGACCCTCTTGGAATATTGTTTCCTTTTCAGTTTGAAAAATGTGACCACAAAGTATACCTCAGCATCATTAAGATGTTTATGAAGGCCATCAATTTACATACCCAAGACACCAACGTTTTTGACCAAAGAATGAAGCCCCCATAAACATGCAAATCAAACTTTTCTCCTTGAGAAGTTTAATCTATTAACCATCTTCTCTATTGGAGTTGCCCTTGTAAATGAGGGTCCATATCAATAGATGAAATTAATGTTTGATAATACAAAGTTTGGCATCCAGGGACACTGTCGCCAAATCAAGACTAAAATGATTAATGGATAAAGATCACACTAAAGCTTGGAGGGCACATTTGTCTCCAAAAGAATCAAGTATTGAAAGTCAGGGATTTTAAAATCAAAACCAGTATTAATTCACGGTGAATAGCTGCAACTCACTCAATACTCCCAACTATAATGTTACAAAACAATTTTCAATAGCTGAATATGTAATTTTGATGTTTGCATGTAGAAGGAATCAGTAAATTTTGGATGGATCATGTAAGTATATATCCAAAAATTTATATGTTGGGTAAATGGCCCAAATCCAATGAACAAAAACTCTAGATCAGCAAATTCTACAATCTAACTGAAATAAGACATTCCTATGGATAATACTAGATGATTTAAGTGGCAAGAGAACATTTAACAACCAATTATGAAATTAGCAAGAATCGATGCATCTACAACATGCCTTTTAATGAGATGCTATTAGCTGTAACAGTTACGAGTAAATAAATATTTCCTCAAAGCTATCAGTGGGTACTTTGTGTAAAAATTAAATGAATCCTCAATTTTGCGAAGTAATAAATACTTTTCCTGTGTTACAGACATGCCTGCAAACTGCCATGCCATGCTTCCGTGGAACTTGACAAAACCATGGGCAATTTGTCTCTTTGTTTCTGGCCTTTCAACTACTCCCCAAACGGGAAAAAGTTTGATGCTTGAAATGGCAGAAAAGTAGTTTTGGGACAAATTAGGTCCAGACTCTGACGTAGCATGTAGCAAATGAACAAAACTTTAAATTAGAAGTGGGTTCAAGAATAGCACCAAACAAAATGATTGAGGATCAGTCAAAACCAGTCCCTCCGATGAACTCCATAAGTGAATCAAAATCACGATATCTCTAACAGCCAATTAAATTTTATGGCATGGATATGTGGCTGTAGTTGTTGAGAGTGGTTACTAGTTACTACCTTGACCGCCATGCCTTTAACACCTTCTTCGCTAAATAGGATGCTGCATTTACTCCACCTGCAGCCAAACAGCCTGACAAAGCCTGCCTTAGGCTAGAGACCCGGACTATGCTCTTAATTGCTCTTTGCATTGAATTTGCTGCACCTTCTCTTGTTTTGACGACCACTTCAGATACCTCCCTTCCTGCAATAAGCAGTAGTTATATTTAATTCCTAGCATTTATCAAATTACAAAATGGAAAAAAATATAGTTTCTGCACATACCAAGATTGTTTATCGTTATCTTCTCTCCTAATTCTGCACCCATTCTACTCCTTATAGCAGGAGGAAGAGCTGAAACAAGGGAATGAGTTGCTGAAACACTAGAATCCTGGATAATTCACAGCACGGCATAATAAATTGAACAGGAAAGGCCCACAATAATCATATATTAAATGAAACTTTTTTCAATTAGTAGCCTCAGATAAGATAATTGTCTTTATTAGCTCTCATCAGAATTAGAACCTGAATAAATTTTGTGCGAAGGTCACCAGCAGATGAAGATAGATTCAACAATCCTGTCTCTGCAACGTGGTGAATTTGATCTTTATAAAGTGTCTGGAAACTACTAATATTTCCATGTACTATCTTCCTCACCTGCGAAAATTGAATGCTTTAGTTTGCAGTTGTACCTGAGTTTATAAAAGGAACTGTCCACATATGTTACTGAATAAAAACAAACACTGGCTTGCACAAATACAACTAGCCAAGAAAACATTCACATCTTAAATATGCAAAAAACTATCCTCTGTAAGCATAAAGAATTTATTAAAGTTCTTAAGATCGCTGCAAATGTAATAGCACTCTCTATTATTTTCTGTGTGTTTCAAATGCAGCAATCTTTCTTGCATTTATATTGAGGATGAGGCTAGGAGAGACATGTCCCTTCATGGGACATGTCAACTCATTATAATATTATAATGTTTCATTAATCAATCATATATTAGAATAATATAAGTTTGCATAATTAATAATATATATAATAGTTAACATAAATATATATCATATATATATACAAATACAATATATTATTATTAATCAATATCTAAGTATTATATGTATTCTAAATGATCATATGACTGAAGCTACAGACATTAACACTCCCTCTTAGCTAGGGAGGATGATCAAACAGAATGTGTAGTGGTCTCCCTTGTCAACACATATGACCCTCACCGTAGCTACACAAAACATCAACACTCCTTAGCTAGAGAAGATAAAATCCATCAAGGTAATAAATCCATTAATTTTGAAAGAGAGAAGATGTCACCTCACTGTGATATCATGAGATATGGTATATGCAGGAATATCAAGTCACATGATATTCACCATAGCTCATAAATATCCATGATATGTGTAATGAAATTATGTCTCACGATGTTTGCCATATGGATACTAAGTTTACGTAGAGATATGCCACTACGTGACATTTCTCATATGGTCCAGTCAATGTGTAATACAAAGTTCAGAAGGATCCTGATATGATCCATATGAATACAAAGAAATTACATAATTTGTGATATGAAGGATCACCTAACATGTGATACCAAGTTTTACATATCACCTAACACGTGATACTAAGTTTTACATATCACCTAACATGTGATATGAGGAATCACCTAACATGTGATACCTGATTTTATATATTACCTTAGATCGTAATATAAGGAATCACCTTAGATTGTGATACCTAGTTTTCACATCACCTTAGATCGTGATATGAGGAATCACCTTAGAACGTGAAACCTGACTTTCATATCACCTCAGATCGTGATACAAGGATATAGTAATTAGAGAACATTATATTCCCCTTACATATAACCCTATTATGGTATGTGCACTGACATATCAAAATGTCTACCATAACGAATCTCCATATGAGGAATCACCTTAGATCGTGATACCTGATTTTCATACCACCTTAGATCGTGATACAAGGATATAGTAATTAGAGAACATTACATTCCCCTTACATATAACCCTATTATGGTATGTTCACTGACATATTAAAATGTCTACCATAACAAATCTCCATTACAAGATCGTCACCTTGTAACATCAAATACAAGTGTTCATTGTATAAGAAGTCGTCACCTCTCAGAAATGTACAAAGGATGGGTGGGCCCATAAAGTCATGGAGTCACACACATGACATCCACCTTGACTCATCTCAGAGAGTGGATCCACCATGGCTCATCCCAGAGGTTGGAAACAGGAGCTTTCACCTTAGACTTCTTTCTCAAAGAGAAGAATGCAATAACATACAAAATAATAGATCACAGATGTTGAGACTCCTTTTCATCTAAGGCTTCATTTTCCAACATACCAAGTTTATCTCGAAAGTATACAACCTTCTCTCTAGCAAGAGACTTGGTGAGAATATCAACCATCTGTTCTGTAGTGATAATGTACCTTGAATAGCATACTTATGCACTATATCTCTTATATAGTTTGCATCACTCTTGGTGAACCCCAAGTTATGTAGGAGTTTAGCATAAAGACATTTCAGCCAGCACACATGGGACTCAATCTCATGATCATAGTCCTCTAACTGCAAAAAACATCTTTATTGTTGACTCCCTCTGAACCAATATGACCAAATTCCTTGGAGATCAGAATGAATTAGATCCTCTAGATGCTCCCTTTAAATTTTAAGGTCTTGCAACAACCTCCTGACCTCCTCGTCCAAGGTTGTTTTTAGATGAACTATCAGACTCCCTCTGAATCTAATATCAACCTTCTGCGAGCAAATCGTGTCTTTATTCTTTAGACTGCATTAAGCTCTTTTCTTGAATGCCCTTTGATCCAACAAATTATCCATCTATCTTGGAATATCATGACCTAGATATCTGCATAAAAGCCTTCTAGCCCACATACATGGAAATACATCTTTTGAATTGCAATCCTTTGGATTGTTATAGTTTCTTGGTTACTAGAAAAACCATCTCGATATGGCCTGCCCTTCTAAATCAAAAGGATTAAGATCCTTGAAAATCAATTTTGGGGAATCCTCTAGTAGCTCCCTCTGTTATGAAAACATACAAGGCCCTAATCATGAAAATATCTTGCTCCAAGAGAGTATCATCATCTCTTCATCCAAGGTTGCTTCTGATAAAATGTTACTCCCTTTGAATGTTGATTTCTCCTCTTCGAAGAACCACTTTGACTTTAGAATAAGAAACTTTTGAATCAACTTTAGATCTTGGCTCCTTCTGAGATGTCCCCATGACAATATGGATTCAGTCACTGACCTCTGTCTGTTCTTTCCCAATCTGAGAGTCTCGAGAGATATTATAATCTGATACAAAATGTTCGATGGAGAGATTAGCTCCAATTTCCTTCACCAGTCTCAGCTACTTGAAGGCTCAAACGCTTGTCTTTCTCAAAATATGCAGCAAACAATTTGTCATGAAGAGTTGCCCATTTTCATTCTGATGCAACTGCATCATATAGTGCATGTCAGTTTAAGATCTTTGTCTAGAAGCAGCTCACAGACCTTCAAATGTCCTTTCAGAGTCGTCTCATGCAGATAAGTCCTCTCTCTTCTCTCCTTTTTGTTTACTGGAGTTTGATTTATCTTGAGGGAAATGTCAACTGCACTAGACTCATTATCACACATAGAAGGCAAATGCAAATATGTTTTACCATCATTATTACAATCACCCGCAGGCAACGTTATTCCCTCATCAAATAACTTGTGAACAATATTTATAGAACCAAGTAGTAAAGAATTACATAGGAGTTGTTTCTCATCTACTCTATCAAAATAAACTTCTGGCTTTTGACACTTTGATAAGAACTTGGCTATCATTGTGGGCAACATCTATATCTAAAGTCGTGAGTCCTCTTATGTCTTTTAAATCAAGTGACTTGATGGCCTGCCGACTTTCCATCAACACATTTATAACGTTACCAAGTTTAGTAAATTTTCCAGTTCTTCCACCTTCAAGTGCATAGTGCAGAGGTGTCATACGTTTTGGTCTAGAGCGTTCATCTTCTCATTAACCGTGATTGGTACGATGATGGCCTACCTCAATTATCGTAGACTGGGCTTATAATGTTTGAACAAACAAAATTTCAACTGATATGATAGCCGCATATTCTCCAAACTTCAATCGGCTTTAGCAATGTGTTACTCCAAGTAGAGTGCGAGCATTAGAAATAAAGACCGTCTCCAATGAAAAAGTGTCATTTAAATCACTTTAGTATGCTTGATATAATCACTATTTTATAAACAAAAACGTTGCTATGATTCTTAATGCTTCCCAACTCTGCCAATCATTGTGGGTCCACGTTGGCACACACGGTTCATAACAATTCATCGATCACGATAGCACTCCACTGTCATTAGTCTATACGCTTTATATCTTGCTTCCATGGAATGCTTGATAAAAATTATTGATGATTATTTAAGAAATTGTGGCTTCAACGATGAAATCTCTCCATCCTATTATTCTGGTATTCATCTCTCTTAGAGTCGCCAAACCCCTGCTCTAATTCTGACGTGAGTAGAAATGTCCAAGTCCCAATTGAAATTGTATTGGCTGTGATTGTGCTTTCTCCCAAACTGTCGTGGGAGGATAAAGGCTCAATATCGAATGCAATGGATGGTTTTCTTTCCAAATGTCGTAAGTTTTTTTTTTTTTCCAACTCTATCCACGTGGCCCTATGCCAAAGCTGTCTTGTCACTCTTTTTACCCGATCCTTGTCACTGTACTCTTCTTCGTAGACTATTGTCTTTCCTTCTCAGTTTGATTTGTATAATGCTCATAAACTATTTGTCATGATCTTAGTTCGATATGTATAATGCTCATAGACTATTTGTCATGACCTTAGTTTGATCTATACTAGTTTAATCTATATAGTGCGTAGCGTATTGGACATGACTATTTGTCTGTGATTTACTTCTCCGGCAGGGTGCCGAACTGGGAATTGAAGACGAGGAGGGCGACTGCCGCTGCACTATGCAGTTGAGAGGAGAAACGACAGAGTTATTGATCTGTTGATTCGCAAGGGCGTCTCTGAGTATTTCGATAGAAAGGGACTCAGAGTGTTTAGTTTTAAAGACAGTAATGATTTATTTGATACCGACAGTAGCTTCCATAAAAAATTTGTGTTGTCTGTCTTAACATTGACCAGGTCTTTCCCTATATCGCCGCTGATTCCTTCAATCAATACATCGACAATATCTTCTTTTCCGTTCTCCACTGCATAGTGGAGGGGGAGGTGACCTTCCTTATCCCGAACATCCTGTTTTCACTGTATTAAAGGATTATCTCAACAATTCTTACATCATTTGTGTAATGACATGCCAAATGAAGAGCAGCCCTTCCTTGGTTTTCTGTGGCATTGGCCAACTATTGTTTGTCGAGAAGACTTCTCACAATTTCTTCTTTATGTTGTTTTCAGAGTGTATTTATCTTCTACATTTGCAGTCTGGCTCTGATACCATATTAAAGTTCTTAAGATCGCTGCAAATGTAATAGCACTCTCTAATATTTTCTGTGTTTCAAATGCAGCAATCTTTCTTGCATTTATATTGAGGATGAGGCTAGGAGAGATATGTCACTTCATGGGACATGTCAACTCATTATAATATTATAATATTTCATTAATCAATCATATATTAGAATAATATGAGTTTGCATAATTAATAATATATATAATATAACATATATATATATCATATATAATATAACATATATATATCATATATATATACAAATACAATATATTATTATTAATCAATATCTAAGTATTATATGTATTCTAAATGATCATACGACTGAAGCTAGAGACATTAACAGAATTCCCCAAACACATCAGCCTCAATTTTGCCTTGTATCTAGACAAAAAAATTGCCCATACTTATTGCTCAACAATTTTTGCTTGATTTTGTTAGTGTCGCAATGACCTGCTGAGCTTCTTTAAAGTTCAAAAGTGTGACCACATTGGATCAGCCAGCATCCTAACAAAATAAAACATTTATAAAAGATATAAAAGGAAAGTTTTCTTTTCCTTTGTTGTCTCATTTTAAAGCTTGCATTTTAATTGGGCAGAGGTTTTGTAAGTTTTGCATTGGATTGATGAAACCTATAGGAGTTAGAACTCAAGTCATTGGCTGCATTTGGTGTTACGAAAAATGGATTCTTGACCTTGCAATAATTAAAATGTATTGGTGATAAAGAGGTTACCATTGACATATGTGTGCCATTTTTGGGTGGTTTTAGCCTATGATTTTGCAATACCGTTTGACGGTTTCATGTTTTGTATCTCCTATAAATTAGGCATGTGAGATGCATTGTGATGTATTTTGAGAGTGTGATAGCTGTTGAGTTGCCTTTAGATCTCCGTTGGTGATACTCTTGTGAGAAGCTTACTCTGCAAGTATATTGTAATTTGTCATTGATTTCTAAATAATATACTGGGTTGCTGAGTGTGAGGTTTTTCTCCCAAAAGGGTTTTCCCTACCAGCATTCCAGGACTCTACGAGTCCATAGGCAATTTGGTTCTCCTGGGTCTAGGGAGCCTGGGGCCCAGACTCGTTGAGTCTGGCCAAGTTTAGCCACACTCGCAGAGTCTCGACTCCAGGACTCTACTGCAGCCAGCATAAAAAGAAAAGGCAAAAAAAAAATGTTTTCACTTGTCCAAAAGGTGTTTTTATTTGTTTCCCAAGCCTCAAAGCCCATCTCTATCGTTTGCAAACACAAGGAGAGACAGAGAGATTTGAGCAAAAATATTGAAAACATTGAGGAGCTGACCAGCAGATCGATTGAAGAGGAGATAGTGATTGATGACCGTTTGTGCAAGTTAGTAGCTTGCATTCATGCATTTAGAGTAGTTAAAGAAGGATTTAGAGGAGGCCTCTACAAATTTGAAGGTGCATTTCTTCATTTTTGGAGCAAATTGGAATAGGTGAGTTACATTTTTTTTATTTTTTTATTTTTTTACTTTCGTACTTCCATTTTATTGTACATTTATTTTAGTTTTGTTTCATTTTATGTTGATAGAAAAATAAGAAACCCTAGGGCATAGGCATCCAATAATCAAACCCTAGATATTTTTTTCCTTAATTCTTTAGCTACAAACCCTAACTATTCTTGTTTTTTCTTTATTTTTATAATTCAATTCGAATGTGTAGATGCTGATTTTTTCACTTATAATATATTCCAGCATAATGCCTCAGTCTACCGACACCCCAGGCCTAGTTATAAAGAATAGGGCTTGGGAACATGCCCACCTCCGATAAAAAAAAGAAGTAATATGTTTTCATTGCAAGAATAAATATAGTGGGGGAGGTATTAACGGGTTGAAGTATCACCTTGCATATATACCATGCCATGATGCCAAACCATGCAAAAAAGCACCCATTGAAGTTATTAAGTGCAAGCTCAAATAGAGGAATTTGAAGAGAAGGGAATTAACAAAGAAGCAAATGGAAGAAATGGCAAACATTGGTGGAGAGGTTTCTTCAAATCCTCGGCTTCCATTTCCTGCATTTGCATGTAATGGTAGTGCGAGTGTGAGCATTGGGCCCTAGATTTGCAAAAATAAATCTATATTAGATTCACTTTTTGTTCCACGCACAAATCTAGGTGCCCAATCATCGCTTGCGAGCATGGGTTGGAATAAGAAGCATGACATTGCTAAAAGTGCAATTGGACTTTTTTGGATCTACAACACCATTCCATTTTTTTAAAAGTGCCTGGTAAACTTTTTAACGTGACTAGTGACGTTGGCACAACACGCCCTTTGACTCCACATGAAACACTTTAGACCTAGAGGTATGAACCAGTGAGGCCACAAATGGGGGACCTCATCCCCTTATTACAAAGTTGAGGCCCAAACCTGCGAGCACATTGGATCAGCGAAGGCACAAGCCCGCGATCACAATGGCCCAACGGCGGATTGAACCTAAGTGGGGACAACATCACTACCACCACTTAACCAACACACTAAGTGGTGAACCCCACAACACCATTCCATTTCATTCAACAAGGTATTCATTATTATTTTGATTTCTATGTCTTGATTTTTTTACCTTTTACAAATATGCCACATTAATTATTTTAATTTTTAAAGTTAAAAGTAAAACTTAATACTTATTTTGTTTATTTAATTTGTTTTAGGTTTCCTTATTGGCAAATTATGATAAATGTCGTTATTGTTTGTGGTGTGGAATTCAAAGCCCTTAATGACGAGGAGCTAAAAGGTCCTATTTTGGGTCAAAGGTGGTTGAAGTCAAAGCCACAATTTCAAAGCAGCGTGAGGTATGGAGGAAGAGCTGCACCATCATGACTGATGGTTGGACCAACAACAGAAGCAAAACACTACTGAATTTTCTTGTCTCCTCATCAGGTAATAGTACTTTGTAAAGTCTATTGATTTAGTGATAATTTTTTTAATTTTTATTTTACTAAACTGCATTTTTTTGTCAGGTTGCACAATGTTTTTGAAGTCAATTAATGCTTAGCAAAAAACAAAAAAATGCTAAGTATCTTTGTTAGGTCTTGGAGGAAGTGTTGGAGGTATGTGAGGAGACATGGTACAAATAGTCACAGAGAATGCAACAAATTATGTTGTTGTAGGTAGACTTCTCTTGTAGAGGCACCCCACCTTGTTTTGGACCCCTTGTGCTACTCATTGCCTTGACCTCATATTGGTGGATCTTGGCAAACTTTCCTGGATCAAAATGTGTAGAGAACACATACAATATTTGTAAATACATAGGCCCGTTCATGGGCTTTACAATATTTGTAAATACATAGGCCCGTTCATGGGCTTTGTAGGGTTAAACCTATCGCGGGTGACCACTCGCAAATTCAGTGGATCCCTCCACCGCCGAGCTGGATCAAAATTAATTTTGACAGCGCCTCAAAAGGGAATCCAGGCCCTTCAGGTGCTGGCTATGTCGCACGGCCAAAGAATGGTGATATAGTTGCCTTGGGCACTTCCCGCATGCTAGATGGGACTAACAATGCAGCAGAATGTCAAGATGCACTCGGAGCAGCTTGTATGGCAAACACTTTAGGAGTGTAGAAATTGATATTGGAGGGCGACTCACTGCTAGTCATTAATGGCATAAAGAAAGGTGCAATGGAGGCATGGTATTTAAATCAATATATCCGTAGCATCCGAGTCATCCTAAGCCGGATCACAAAGGTCCAAATCAACCACGTCCCCACGGAAGCCAATAGCCTTGCAAATTTACTATCAAATATTGGAGTAAGAAGGCCATCAAATGAGACTACCGAATGAATGGAGGATTATACTCAATTCGATCTTGGATGGGACTAGCTGACATAATGTGATTGTCCTTGGGATTCTACAACAGCATCAATTATAACAATGGGGGCGCGGGTTTAAACACAAGTTGATTTTGTGTACTCCAAAGTCTTGGCGCGTGATGAAATACATTTGAATCAGTCAACTTGCTTGAAATTTTGTCACGAGGCAAAGACAAGTGTCATCTACTAGCTTTGCATGAATGAAAGGATCTGCCGTATTGATGAAGGATAGATTTGGCATCTGTCTTTCATAAACACCAAGTACTTCCTCCCTCTCCCGCACAAGTTCCACGACAATTGTAAGAAGGGCTTATGAGAGGCTATACGACGAACATTCATTGAGACTGCATTTTCGAGGGATGCAACCAAGCAAAGTCTCTCTTTAAAAGCGCGAAGTTTGGGAAGTTTTTATCACAATCAACCAGTGCCTGTAGAATCGAGAGTAATTTGTCATTCGAAAGAAGTCTGTTTTTTCCATTACACAGAGAGAAAGATTCTTTTGGTCATGGAGGCGAACTTTTCGCTTAACTCCCCAAAGCAACTCCCTGCGTTTCGTAATGAAATCACTACACAGAGGCTGGGTAATGTCTTCCGGTTTGTTGAACCCGAATTCATGGAGGCGTTGTCAACTCTTTTCGGGGAGGAATTCCTAAAGCATGAGTGGAGGTCGCGAACTAATCTGGATATCTCTTCCCTTTTTCTGGCTCTTGGCCTCATGGTGGGGAATTCGAAGACGGAGGTCCTCTCTGTGGCTTTACAATGTGTGGAACCAAAGTGGGTTGTCGGAATGGAAGGCATTGTTCACCGAGCCGAGCTGGGCATGGGGCTCCGAATTCTGCACGGCCCCTGGCGTTCTATTGGTGGCGGATATGGAGAGGTCCAGCCTTTGGTTGTATGGAGCTCCACTCAGCCAAAAGAGGTGCGCCTCCCTGAGGTAAGGAGAGGGTGGATCTTGATTCAGGACTTCCTCGACAAGGTGGTAGCCCGCAGAGCTCAAGGCGGACCGGCTAACGTGAAGCGACAGAAGACCACACCAGTCAAGTCGATAGCGCCAATTGACAGTACTAGACGGTCCCAACCTCGCCGTCAACTCTCGAAGAAAAACATGGCTGGAGGAGCATCGGCGCCAGAGGCAAGGGCCATTCCAAACTTCTCTCAGGAGGTGTGTGGATGGTTCCGGTAGGAAAGAGAAGTCACTGAAAGTCTTAGTTTTTTGGTTTTTTGTGTGCGGTGCGATGTCAGGTGGAAAAAAAGGAGTATGATCCCGGATCTATGTAAACATGAAATGTATTCGCGAATGTTATTTTTTCGTTTGGCTTACAGCGTTTAGATTGTTGTCGGTGATGAAACCGCTAGGTGTTTTTTTGCTAAACGAACATATATTGTAACACTTTCAAGATCTTTTTGTAACTTTTTGATAACTATGAATATAAATCCGAATTTACCGATCAAAAAAAAAAATTGTAAATACATATATGATCATACTTGGGTCCTCAAACTTATGAGGAATTTCACAAATAAGAAAGAGTTGGCTCCTCTAGGAATTACCTGATTTGCAACCAATTTTATCATGTTGCAATCCTTGCTTCAGTCCAAGGCCAGTTTGAAATGCATGTTTGTAAGTGAGGAGTGGACCACATCATCAAATGCAAAAATCATTGCAGAGATTGAGCAGCTGATCGGGTTTTTGATAAGCATAGCTTTTCACAACCGGTCAAGGAGATTGTGCAGGCAATTTTCCATTATATTTTTGTTCTCATTTCCATTTCATTCCCTTATTTTGTTCACACTCGTTTATGCTCATTGTTGAAAGGTAAAACTTAAAACTTCAAGCTTAATGTTTATACTTTCATAATGATTGCAGTTCATAGAGCCTCTGGTTGTTCTTCAATGAGTTGTTGACGGAGCGAAGCCCACAGTGGGCTACATTTATGAGGGCACGGACAGGGTGAAGGAAGACATTAGATCTATTTATTCATGGAATGCGGCTAACTATGGTCCCTATGAGAGATTGACGATGGCACCATCTGCTTCAAAGGCCTATACATGTAGCTACTACCTTAATCCAACGTTCCGATAGGTCGATGATGAGGTGTTGAGTGGGTTCTAGGAAGTTGTCGAGTGAATATTACCTGATTCTTCAGTTGGAGGACACGTAGTCTATGTGCTAGAGATGTTTAGGAATGCACAAGGAGAATTCTTTGCACAAGAAATATGCAAGCAAAATCGAACACAAATGATGTCAAGTAAAAATCTATTCAAGGCATAATTTAAAATTTAAATGTTAAACTTTTCTATCTATTACCATATTATGTTGATAAACTCGAAGTTATAGAATAGAATTGATTTTTATTTTTTGTCGTTTCAGATGCATGGTGGGAGATGTTTGGTGCTAAGGTGCCAAATCTACAGAGGATTGCAGTGCTTCAGGATGTAAGTGCAATTGGAGTATGTTAGAACAAACACACTCTAAAAAGCGCAACAGGTTGGCAGTACAAAGGCTGTATGATCTTGTGTATGTTCATTAAAACCTTCGCCTTCATCATTGATAGATCTTGGGCACTAACACAACATATGCTATCACTTTAGAGGAGGTTGATCCACAACCAGAGTGGAACATTGAGGTTGATAATCTTGTTGTTAGAAATAAAGACTTGGGATGGGTTGATCAGGTGGATCAAGAGGTAGAAGCAATGGCGATTGCAAAGGAGGCTAGAGCATGAGGAGACCCATTGGAATACCCCGAGAATGATGTGGATGTCACTGAGGCCGAGCCTGAGACAGAGGCAAATATCATGGTTGCAGTATCATCCAAGATCTATCTTAGGCGCACACATAGGAGGGTTGTGCGATCAAGTGATATAGGCTCCATTGAGCCTTAGACTTCAAAGCTCTAGCTTTTATTTTGATATTTGTTTTGAACTTTTCATGCTATGGATTTCATATTCCATGAATTTTGTAGACATTTGACACTATTTATATTTCTTATGTGTTTTTTCATTTACCTTATTCCCTTCAGCTAAAGCCTAAAATTTTCATTTATACTTATGTGATCAATATAAACTTGTGCAAGTGTTTAAAGTAGCTTCTATTTGATGAGATTATTGTGTCTTTAAGGTTTATTTATTAAAAGATGCATGAAACAAGTTTTAAATCCTTAAAAATCTTTGAATTTCTTGGGTATTTCAATTTGCTGAGTCCGAATCCGAATCCAAATCCGAGTAAAAAATCAGCTTGCTGAATCCGAGCCGAGTTCGGGTCTTGTAACTATGTTCCCCATGTAAATCAATGTGTTGTGGTATGCATGTCTAGCTTTTATTTTGATATTTGTTTTGAACTTTCGATGCTATGGATTTCATATTCCATGAATTTTGTAGATATTTGACACTTTATATTTCTAATGTGTGTTTTAGTTTACCCTATTCCCTTCAACTAAAGCCTAAATTTTGCATTTATACTTATGTAATCAATGTAAACTTGTGTATGTGTTCAAAGTAGCTTCTATTTGATGAGATTATTGTGCCTTAAGGTTTATTTATTAAAGAATGTATGGAGCTAGTTTTAAATCCTTAAAAACCTTTGAATTTATTGAGTATTTCAATTTGTTGAGTCAGAGTCCGAGTCAAGAATCAGCTTGTTGAATCCAAGACGAGTTCGGGTCTTGTAACTATGTTCCCCATGTAAATCAACATGTTGTGGTATGCATGTTATTTAGGTTTATTTTTGTTAAGTTTCTATAACTATAGTAAAGATTTGAAAAAAAATTTACATAACCCTCCTCTCAAGATTAGTGTAGGAAGTTATTCCACTACCATAATTTCCTTACAAATGGTATCGAAGTCTAATCACCTTTGGATTCAATTGTGGGTTGTTAGATTTTTTGAACTAATCTAGATTTGAGTGGGAGTTTGTGTAGAAGATACTTTGTAATCTTGTTGTAGGAATTTTCAGATGGCAAGTTCACAAGGGATAATAGAGGTGGAGAATTTTTTTGGAACTAATTTTGAAATGTACAAGTTGAAGATGAGGGATCTGTTAATAGATTGAGATTTATGGGATGTTGTAGATGAGAATGTCATGAGACCTACAAATCTATATGAGGTTGCTATTGATGTGAGTTAAGTGACCACTCCAACATGTAGGATGAAACACTTAGTATTCAAAGATGAAACACCAAATGTCTAATCCTCTCTTGAACAAAGACACCATGAATGCTAAAGATTGCAAAAAAGATCATAGAGGTGACTCCAAGGTTCCTATTCTTGTTGGACACAACTCAGTTTTATGATGTGGTTTGTTGGTAATCACTTAGGAACTTATGCTATTCATTCAATAGAATATCAACTCTGTAAATGTAGATGATTTGGCAATGATGGCTCTTCAAGTACTTAAAACAAATTGCAAAAAGATAAAAGGTTTAGGAATCTAATCTAACTCTAACAAAGCAAGACAATATTGATGATGAGGTGAGACAAAACCAATCCTTGCTTCACCAAATTAACTATGCAAAGGAGGGTGCAATCTTCTAAGGATGCATGAATGATTTTCATGTTGTCAATACTCATTCAAATACCCAATGATGGTGCAATCCAAATAAACATTTCCAATTGACGTTAAGTGTTTGCAATAAGTTCAGACCAACCTTACATTATTACTTGCCATCAACAAGTACCAAAAGGTATGAACATAAGTTTCACCTTAATTCACCAATCAACAATATCTTTCATTCATGTAGAAACCATGCAACACTCCAAAATAATATACGTAATTCACCATGCATTCAACAATGAATTTGCAATTACATTAGCAACATTATAGCAACAATTTTTCAAGTCTCTCGTACTCTACTCTCATTAATGGAAAGTCCCTTATATTGGAATTCACTTTCTTGAAGTGGAAAGTCTACTTCCGCTTGAACTTCCATATACAAGCACCCTTAATGTTGCCTCAATCCCGAGATTTGATGTCGGTTCTTGAATTTGCAACCATCCTCTAAGTTGATATTGGATCTCAATTGTACCTTGCAAAACAAGAGAAAACCTTGTTAAGTTTGTAAAGTGGCAAGTATAAACAAAATCAGGATATTCTGCTAATAAAAGCTCGCATGATTTCAACTTGACTTTGAGGTCGCATTTGCGTGAATTTATGCAAAACAATTACAATTTCTGATTTTGAATTTTATATTTCTGGCCTTGTGAATTGCATATGTTGATAGAATTCTGAATTTTCCAAAATTTGATGTTCTGATTTTCCGTGAATATGCCCAGCAACCTGCTTGGTTTTATGACCTATCCTTCAAATTCACTCCCACTAAGGCACACCAAGTCCTATTGTTTATGACACCTCGAGTCTTCAAAAGTTGCAATGTTCTGATTTTATATCCCCCTCTCTTAAAGGCTGCCCTGCTTACTTGATTGCAATGAATTACTTTCGAAATGATATTCAAATGACGCCTTAAAACCTTTCTTATACAAGTGTTTGGATTTTATTTGTAAAGAGGGTGGAATTTCAAGGTGTCTTGGGCAACATTAAGACCCTGGTCAGAAATCCATGCCCTCTTGGGCTCCATATCAAGCCCTTGCAGAAAATGACCTCTCCTTGGGCTCGTTGAGCTTTGGTGGAATTCACACACATGTTGGGTTCACACATTGGGGCAGAATTTGTCATGTTGTTGGGCTCGCACACTATGTGATAGAGCGGGATTTGTCCTCTCACAGGCCTCCATTACCTTGTATTTTTGGAAAATATCAACCTCTTGGGCAGAAATTGTCTAGTCTTTGGGCTTCCAAGTGCCCAATTATGCCAGGCGGAATTTGAAGGCCTCTTGAGCACTCATGCTCAAACCTTGTCAAGGCGGCAATTGTGATGTTCTTGGGATCCATACATGGGGCGGAGTTGCTATCTAGTTGGGCTCAATGCATGACAAAATTTATAGCATGCTCAAGCTCAACACTAAGTACCGGAAATGGAGGTCTATTTGAGCACACTCGTAAGCTAAGTGGAGAATGTCATGCCCTTGGACTCTATAGTGGAGCAGAAAATGTCCTATTCTTGGGCTCCATTCAATCCAGATTGGAGTTCAACTTGTGTTTGGGCTCACTTTTGAGTGGATTCTAGAGCTTTTTGGGGCCTACTTCATTGAGTTCAAAATCTTCTAAAGTGGTGAGATTAGTCATTAGATAATCTTTTGAAATGTTCCAAATCAAATCAGAGATCCCCCACTTTATATTTGATTCCCAAACCATCATCGCCTTGTTCTCTTGCTAAGTGAAAGTCTGATTTCACCATACAACATTCTACTTTCTCTCCCACAGGTCACTGGACATTTACCATCTTTCGGGCTCATGATCAAACTTGAGCGGAGATAAGCATGGTGTTGGGCTTTGGAGCCCCAAGAGAGTCGAAATTCCGACCTACTTTGGGCTCGCCCAAAGAGATCATCAAAAAATCGTCTAAGTGTTTTGGGGCAATTCATTCCTTTGCTTGAACTTCATTCTTCAAAATCAAAATTTTCAATGTGATTAATTCTCCAACTTGTTTAATTGAAGGTGCGATGGTCAAGATCAAATTTGCTTCTAACTTTCACTCTCAAATCCAGATTTCAGCACCTTCAAAAACATATTGAACTTGAGCCTGTCACTCTAGTTCACTTCAAGATTCAGCTAAGTGTTGTGCTTTGATTAACTTCTTGCCCAAATTTTATGCACTTCATGCCTTTCACTAGATCATCTTAATCCCAATTTTATCTTTCGTTGGTTGCAATGCGTGGGACTGGTTGAAAGTTGATATTCACTATGGCAATTAGACCAAGTTTAAAGGCCATTTTGAATTTCTCCTAAGTCTTGAGCATCTCCATTACTTCTCATAACATTTCATACTCTAGCCTTCTCTAATTCAAGATCCTTACAAGTTAAAAGGAAATCCTAATGTTACCTAGACTCTTCCACCAAGTTGGTGAGGGATTATCGGGCTAAAGGGTTGGGAACTTGACCTGCAATTGACTATACTCCATCCTCTATAAGGCATTGACCCGCATCCAAGGCAACTTTCACCTCAATCCTTCCAAAGACTTGGACTTCTAAAACCTTCAAGACCACAAAATACTGCCAAGCTACAACTAAAACAAAACAACTATTGATGACAACCAACTGCTAAAGCAAAAATAAGGGGGTCCTCATTTGCAATGGGGCGATGGCGTGAAAACCTCACAACGGATGCTAAATATGATGTTATGGATCGTAAAGCCAAGGGTCTAATCAAATTATGCCTTGCAAAATTTGTTTTAAGCAATGTCCATGAAGAGTCCTTTGAAAAGAAGCTATGGAAGAAACTTGGTGAGATGTATCAAGCCAAATCTAGACTTTCTTGAGGAAGAAACTATATTCCTTGAGAATGGAGGAGGGTGGACAAATTAGAGACCTCTTGGAAGCACTCAATATGTTGGTGGCTCAGTTGGTATCAGTTGGTGTCAAACTGGATGAGGAGGAATGTCAGATCTTGCTTTGTTCTTTTGCCTGAATTGTGGGATTCTCTTATTACGACCATCGACAACACTTCCTTTATTTTCAAGACTGAAGATATGAAGAGATGAGGAAGGTATCCATCAATAGTTGTTCGAGGAAGACCTAAGTAAAAGGGCAAGAAGAATGAGAAGCATAATAAATCCAAATCCAAGGGGAACCAAATCTCTTGGAAAGACTGTTGATGTGAGTTTTGTGCCACTACATAACATATAGGACTAAACGCTTGATACAGGGTACCAAACACTCAACCCTCTCTTGAAAAGCATATACTCACAAAGGATGTGAGGAAACACTCCAAGGTTCTTTACCTGTGGATCCTAACTCAGTTACAATGATGTGATTTGCTGGTAATCACGTCGGCGGGCTTACGTTGTTCATTCAAGGACATTGGATTCTGGCTATGATGGTGATGGGATTTAGCTTTTTCAATGTATATTCAATTGATATATCTCCTTAATTTATATCACTCCAATCTTTACTCTATAAACTCTCACTACTAAGTTACTCACTGCCTAACTGCTCATAAGGAATGGAAAGATTAGCAAATGGACGGGGATCAAACCTAATGAAAGCTTACCAGCGGCATTACTTCCATAGATGCAATGATTCTAGGGAAAATCGGACTAGATTACCACACAAGGCTTCCTAAC